>BLKR01006852.1:0-40578 GCA_011170035.1 Teleogryllus occipitalis | reverse complement strand
GAGGGCGAGGGCGAGGGCGAGGGCGAGGGCGAGGGCGAGGGCGAGGGCGAGGGCGAGGGCGAGGGCGAGGGCGAGGGCGAGGGCGAGGGCGAGGGCGAGGGCGAGGGCAAGGGCGAGGGCGAGGGCGAGGGCGAGGGCGAGGGCGAGGGCGAGGGCGAGGGCGAGGGCGAGGGCGAGGGCGAGGGCGAAGGCGAGGGCGAGGGCGACAGCGAGGTCACGGGCGAGAACGAAATAGAGGGTGGTGAGGTCGATGCAGCGTGCGTGGGCTTAAACGTGTGTGCTGTCGGCCCGACGGCGTGGAAGCTAGATAGCAGCGCAGCGCGGGTGGCGCCGGGCGGGTGGGGAAGCTCTGTCGCTGCTCCGCTACCGCGCCAGCTCGCGAATCTGAACGCCCTCTCGTCGACGCCCATTCTCTCACTCCCCGTTCCTCTCACACTCTCCTTCAAAAAGAAACTTGAAATGAAATGTTTTAAAAAATATATTTTTACAAATTTCACAATTTGTAATCAAAACTGCTACCAATTATGTTGGGAAAATGCAGTCAGGGCTCTTGATGCATCCTTTTTCAACAAAAAGAACGTGGTTTGAACCAGTGCATTGATGCTAAGGATAATCCTCAGTAATACCTCCCTTCCGCCGTCACGAAATCTGTTTCGTCAATTAAAAGAATGCTGTTTCTAGGTTTGACATCATATTTATTGAATTCCTATGCTTTCTTCGATCATCCAAATTTCCGCTTTATGCATTCCGCTCGATTTCTGTTCAATTCAGAGCGTTGGATTTGTGCTGTTCTAGAAATTCCATGAGGTTACAGATCCATATACTTTTCATTTTTAAATCTACTAGATGCAGTGGTATGAATCTACTAGATGGAGTGGTATAACTCAGAATGTTTAACTGGATACTCCGTGCAATTGTGCCCACACTCCCCCCCACTCCGCAAGTCACTTTGCATGTTCTCTTGATGATGATAAGTTTATGCCAATGGACATGTAATGGGACGTTTCACATCGAGTTAGACATGAATCGAAACAGAACAAAAGGTTCGATGTGACATCATTTCTAATAGAAGTTAACTATGGGAAAGTGTGGGTAAAATACAAATACAAGTTTCCATTTATAAAAGTTTATTGACCGAGATCTCTTTATGGTCACTGATGTCTTTAGGGGTCATTCAACTATGAATGGTAAATAAAAATGTTCGATATCAGAAGCTTAGTTCATCTTTGTTTGCTTTTCAAAATTTGAGACACCGGGACATCTAACGGCTTTGTTTTCTCCAATTCAAATGTATTATTGGTCTTTGATAAGCTCATCAAGTATTAAATATTGTAGGTACACAAGATCTCTTTGACTATATCAGAACATGACCTACTAAACGATCGGCATGATGAGTTTCCTACCAATCAATAACAAATGTCACATGCTCAACTGCGTTACCCGAAACGTCCCATCACATATTCATTGGCAAAATGTGATCATCTTCGACCATCTACATGCTGTAGAAGTTCGTAACATTTATTCAGACACAGCCTTCGTTGTTTCAGCCCCCACTTGTCGGGTGCAAATCCAGTCGGCTGAAAACAGGCTAGAGCGAGATGATCAACTCCCTGGAGCACCGCGCCTGCAGACGAGAAGCGCTCGCCAGAGTTTTGCAGCGAAATTAACACAGCAAATTCCTGGGCGCGCGCTGCCGCTCGTGAGAGTGACGAGCGGCTTCGCCAAACGAAGCGTCGCGCAGAGGTGCAAGAGCCGCGCGAGGGGGGGGAAGGGCAGGCGCGTGTGGAGTTGCATGATGGTGGTTGAGGGACGGGGCAAGAGGGAGAAAGAGTGGCGGGGATGGCGATGCCTGAGGTAGGGGAAGGGAAGATGAAATGGCGCGGCCGGTTGGGGGGAAGGCTGAAGTGGGTGGAGGAGGTGCGGAGCGAAGAGGACAGGCGTGAGCGGAGGCGTGGGGAGATACGAGGCGCGGGGAGATGGGTGGGTTTAGGCGTGAGCGAAGATGTAGACGAAGACGTGGGCGAAGACGTGGGCATAGGCTTGGGCGTAAGCGTGGCCGGAGGCGGGGTCGAAGGCGTGGTCGGAGGCGGAGTTGTAGGCTGTGGGCGGAGGCTTGGACGAATGCGTGTGCGGATGGGTGTGCGGATGGGTGTGCGGATGGGTGTGCGGATGGGTGTGCGGATGGGTGTGCGGATGGGTGTGCGGATGGGTGTGCGGATGGGTGTGCGGATGGGTGTGCGGTTGGGTGTGCGGATGGGTGTGCGGATGCATGGGCGGATGCATGGGCGGGTGCGTGGGCGGATGCGTGGGCGGATGTGTGGGTGGATGTGCGGTGTATGCGTGGGTGGATGCGTGGGTGGATGCGTGGGTGGATGCGTGGGTGGATGCGTGGGTGGATGCGTGGGTGGATGCGTGGGTGGATGCGTGGGTGGATGCGTGGGTGGACGCGTGGGTGGACGCGTGGGTGGACGCGTGGGTGGACGCGTGGGTGGATGTGTGGGTGGATGCGTGGGCGGATGCGTGGGTGGATGCGTGGGCGGATGCGTGGGCGTGGGCGGATGCGTGGGCGTGGGCGGAGGTTTGAGCAGAGCCGCGCAGCGGCGTGGGAAGAAGCGATATATGAAGTCGTGAATGGAGGTTTGAGCACACCCGTGGACAAAGGCATGAGCAGAGTCACGAGCAGTAGCGTGTGTGGAGGCGTTGGTGGATACGGATGAAGGCGTGGGCGGAGTTAGGGCGCAGGCGAGGGTGGAGGCGGAGGCGTGTGCGTGACCGTAGGAGAGGGACAGATAGGAGGTGAGCAAGAGGGCGGGGAGGGTAAGAGGCGCGGGTGGAGGTGGAGCGCAGGTGGAGCGGAGGTCGCGGCGGGGTGCAAGCGGAAGCTTAGCCAGGTGCGGCGCGGGCTCAGAGCGCGCGCGAGCGTTAAACAGGATAAACCGCAGCCCACGTCTCACCGGCCGGATGATCCGCCGGTCGAGGAAGGGGAGGCGGGGCGATGGCAGCGGAGGCGGCAGCGGGGGCAGGGGCTCGCGACTGTTGCGGGGACGGCGGTTCAGCGGTGCGGTGAGGGCAGCAGGGCGGCGGTGTGGCGGGGCGGTAGGGGCGGCGGTGTCGAGGGCGCAAGATGGGGACGGCGAGGGCGGCGGAGGCGAATGGGCGGGCGGGGCGGCGATGTGGTGGGTGCGGCGGGAGAGGCGGAGGTGGTGGGGCGGCGGGGGCGGCGGGGGCGGCGGGGGCGGCAGGGGCGGCGGGGGCGGCGGGGGCGGCGGGGGCGGCGGGGGCGGCGGGGGCGGCGGGTTCGGCGGGGGCGGCGGGGGCAGCAGGGGTAGCAGGGGCAGCAGGGGCGGCGAGGGCGGCGTGGGCGGCGGGGGTGGGGGCGTCTGTTGCGGGGGAGGCGGGAGCGGCGGCGGCGAGGGCGGCTCCGCGGAGGCGGAAAATCCGACATGAACATGCGGGGCCGTGCGGGAGCGAGGCGGGGCGAGGCGGTGGCGGAGATGCAACGGTTGGTTGATGAAGGGGGCGTGGCCTCACAGAAAAGGAGCCCTCGGTTCTCTCCTCGTTCGCGGCCCAGGAATTATTTCCGCCTCCCGTCCCTTTGCAACAAATACTCAGTAGGGAAGTACCAAAAGCAAACCGCGGGTCATGGAATAATATCTCATCTGAAGCTTGACAGCAAAATATACGATTTCATAATATGAGATAAATTATAAAATTGTGCCACAATGAATGATACTGAAGCTTCCATTTTCCTCTACCTTAGAAAACAAGAATCGTCTATGATGTAGAAACCAGTATTTGTGCCAATCGACAAAGTGCAACTTGAAGTTCATCAAAAAAATACTCTTAGTCAACAAATTGAAATAATGTGCGTATCTTCATTGGTAAAATGCAAAATGGGAAATGTTGGATCTGTGGCCAATTCTTATAAGCAATGAGTATGCAAAGACGTGAAATATTTTTACACTCAATGTGCGAAATAATGTGTATGTATTATTTTCACAAATCAAATTCTATAATTGCTACAAAATAAACGGCAAAGTAATTGTAATTGGCTGTAAGAATACTCGAAATGGAAAAAAAGTATTACATGTCAAGTATCAGATGTGTAGAGGAACGTTGAATGTTCCTACTCATAAAATTGTTTGAAAATTCAATAAAGGGAATTATATTTAATAATTATATTACTTTCCTGGAATTAACCTGTCTCCCCTTTCAGACAACTTACGCCGTAGAGGAAGAGCAGCATTTAAAGGGCAACTACTGTTTAAGGAAACTGAGTTTTCATTCGGTGCCCAAGCAAAAATATTCACTTCATCCGCTCTGGGTTTGAAGCCATTGTGAAAGCTTCGTTATCAAGCTAGTGTCGAGTATCGGCCAACACCAGTCCGCTGAAGGGTCTATAATTTCTGTACATAACAATGAGAATTCTTTGAAATTTATCTCAACTTCTACGGCACAAATGGTAGTTATCTCTAGAGGGCTCACGCGAGTCTGGTAGAATGCATTACTTTAATTCTAATGAATCAAATTTTCCAATCAATGTAATATACTTCATATACGCTTTTTTTATTTTCTTTTTGTAGCAAATCTCTTTTAACATTTGGAAAATCGCTAATTTTTGCAAAAGTTGATTCTTATTAGGAAGGCGTGTCAAATGTTGTTTGGTTGCTGCTCCATATTTCTCGTTATGGATCAGAACACGCAACTGCAAGTAATCAGCAAGATTTTTGTGAAATAATGACTTGATGGAAGGTAAAGTTATGCAACAGAGCACTGTAATTCTCGTTTTGATTTTTTGGAGCGAAGTACGGTGTGACATTGTATATGACATTATACAATGTCATACAACGATTCCACCACACACATACTACTAAATTCGATTTTAAGAAAATTCCCATGCTTATTATACAAACAATTGTAAAAAAACAAACTGGAACGCAAAACAGTATAAACAGACGAAGCACACACAAATGAGTACACCAAACGATCGAATAGTGAAAAAATTGCATCTGTGAAAGAAAATACTTTTGCAATATGACTTAAAATAGTACTGCAATTGTCGCATATTCAAAACTTTATTGTTTAACTTTCCAAGAAAAATATTTTAAAACCGAGAGGGTGATTTATGGTTGAAACTTAGAAGAAATTGATTCTGGTCCTACATCTTTTCATTTAATTATAAGCATATTCAATAGGTCTGTGAACATGAAACACACTCTGGCGTGCAAAATTCCGAACTGTACGTTGCTATGTCGGGAAGATTCATAATCAAGGAATGTCAGAAAGAATGTTAACAAATTATACAAATAAAATTCATTAGAGAAAAATATTTATAAACTTTGTATAATACTTAATATTAAATGTGTATGCGAAATATTTGTATACATAAAACATAAATTTCTCTACAAATTTGTCACCTTCAGATGGAAACACGTGCAATGTGCGTTATCTTCGTCTTTATTTATGTAGCTGGATTCAAAATATGGAAATAACGGATATTGAGGTTAGGAAACGAAACCGAGTTCGTTTTACGACACAGCGAAACGACATTTTCTAGAAGCTCGTAACGTTTTCTCGCGTATCAGCGCTCCCGTTGCAGTATCCAATAGCGCAGCAGCTGGTAGAGCTTATGGGACCTCCTTCTTTACGGCTGTGGAACCGGCTTACTTGGCTCAGATAGTCAATTGATGTCACTGCAATGCCTCTGACCGGAAGGTCCTAGGATTCCAGTCCCGACGGTGGCAGGATTTTCAACACCAACTACATAGCTTGGCCGAATTCAATCGCTGCCTGGAGGAGACTTCTAGCGGGCGGCTGCTCTGATCGGTAGTTTTCAGTGGTTTCTCCGATCAACTCGGCGCGATCTTTCCTGCCCGTTTCTTGTTCTATCCTCATCCTTTACTTACACTTATACGCACTACACAACACTCATGCCAGTTGGGAGCTGAGAGTTTGTCCTACTGGAGCGATGCCTCGGTGGTGGGAGATACCTGGTTGGGAAAACTCCGTAAGCCGACTTGTAGGTTAGCACAAAATGTTACTATTCAGTGGTGGAAGATCACCGCCACCTTCTGCGATAAAAACATTTACCCGGCATTAACACGACACTTACCAAACTAATGATATTAGCAGTTGACGCGCCCGGTATCACCAGTCAATCAATCAATCAACGACCGCAGGCGAGCGACAAGAAGAGGCCCACACTACTAGAATTCGTGCGCGTAACCTCTGCAGTCGAAAACGTCACATACGAGTGAGATGGTAGCAGTGAATGCCGCTTCAAAAACATCGATCTCCTAGCTTTGGGATAGACAGCCTCGGCGTAAAAATATTACACAAAAACAAAAGCTCCAAAAAAAAGTACACAAAAACACCAAGGAACAAACTACAAACGCATCTAAAACAAATTTATGTGCGATTAAAATCCCTTGCTCGCATTAGGCTAGCCGATGTTTTCTGAACAGTTCTGCGCGTGGAGAGCTCAACTGCACATGCGGACGTCTCCCTTTCCGAGTATCTTGCTCGCACTTTAACGGACGTCGAGTGCACAGATCTTGTGTGAACTCAATTGATTAATTGATTGGTGTTTCCGAACGCGTCAACTGCTTTGGTCATTGGTCCCGTTAGTGTAGTGCATGTTTTTTCTCCAGAGATGGTGGTGATCTTCCCCCGATGGTGGCGAGATCCGGCGCCGACCTACCTTCGGCTAGTGGGGTTTCCCCCTAACCAGGACTCTCCCACCTGCGGGGCACCGCCCCAGCCGGGACAAGCTCTAAGCTCCCGACCAATCTCCCGGAATATGTGGTAGTGTAATGTATGTTAGTGTGTGTGTGTGTGTAAGGGGAGAGGATAGGACAAGGAAGAGGAAGGACAGATCGAGCGCGGTCCGTGGTCCGTTTGGTAGAGTACTGCTTCGGCATTCGCCTGGTGTTGATCGGAGAAATCACGGAAAACTACCGATCAGAGCAGCCGGCCGCTAGAATTCTCTTCCAGACAGTGACTGAACTCGACCTAGCTGAAAAGCTAGTGTCGAAAATCCTGCCGCCGTTAGGACTCGAATCTAGGACCTCCCGGTCAGAAGCGCTGCAGTGGCATCAGTTGATTTGTGGGAACTCAACACCATTGCGCAACGAGAATGATGTTCTAAGAAGGGAAGTTGAATACCTCCGGGCAAAAAGGTTGTAACATCCATAAAGCTTTTGCCTTACCAGCTTCTTTAAAACTGATTGCAACCCTAATATTAATTGAAATTGTTTATTTCTTTAAATTAAATAACGTTTATTAATTACCGTTAAGTTTAGTATGCGAACTTTCTCTTGGTTCGAACACTCTCCAACATATATGCAATCCATTTTGAATAGTGCCGTGAGTTGGTTTTAATATGAGGCTTACAACCTTTTTGCCTGGAAGTATTCAATCCTGATCAGATGTTCCTACCTGATTAGAGATTAATTACCTGATCAGATGTTCCTACTTCATATCGGTAAACGTAAGATAAGGAAAGTGGCAACAAGGTGTGAATTCATTTGGAGCGCTAGTTGTTGACACAGAGTGCGATTACTGGTTAGTGATTTTCACGAGTTACACCAAATTAATGTTACATATCCAGCCTCAATGTCTTGCTTTCTGATAGTGAACGAACGCGTTTCGTGGCTCTAAATTATTTCGTTATTTTCAGTCTTTCCTGAAGACTTTGTTGTTTTAAAATGCTGTGAGAGCAATTGTACACAAACAATTAGAATAATAATGTTAATGGATTATTAAATTGTTAATTTTTTTACGTTTCTTGTATTTTTTTCATAGATCATAAGACAAATAAAATTCTGTATGTTTAAGTTATGTACACCCTAGAGCTATTAAGAAAATGGTTATTTCACAAGGTACAATTTTCTTAAAAGCTCCTTGGATTATTCCTCAAAACACAGGAAGTGACTTTCCAAAAACCATTTGGAGCAATTAATATTCAAAGGTAGTGGTTTTAAAGGGTAAGACTGGGTTGTCTATGCTGGTCACTAGGAGCAATACCAACATCTTTGATTCCACTAATTGTTCACTTCCATCGTGTTCATTTGCTGTGGCCTATGTTCTTACTGATGGTACGCTTAATTTGTTCATTTTATATAGTGTGTATGTCTTTGTGTGTGTCTGTGTGTGTAAAGAGAAATAGTTAAAATACCTTTTGATCTGTGATGAAAAAAGACTTGGGGCTTGAAAAGGAAGATAATACAGTATTTTATTTGCTTCATATTGCGATAACTCCCTTATACCGGGAAAGTTTGTCTCAATATTCTATACATCCAAACTCTACGAAACTGAAAGGTTATTGGAATAATATTTTTCTAATAATTAACGGCACAGTGTAAACTAAGTTTCAAAATTAGTTACTATTCATAGACGTGTTCTAACTACTACCAACATTTTCATCTTTGGCAGGGTCGAACCCGAGACCTGTACCTAGAAGGCGTCGGTCTATCCACCACATTACGCAAAGAACTTTCTCCTGCTATGCAATCGAAAGCAAATTAATAAAACGAAATTATTTCCTGTGCCGCTTGTGTCAATTCTTCATAATTTACGGTGATAATCAGCTTCTTTGATTTTTTGATGTCTCATTTGATAGTACTCTAATACATGTTCTAGTAAAGCAAACTATTGGTGCAATAGACTCAAATAGATTTTTTCATACTAATTAAGTTTCCGAATCTTATTTGTCTGGACTGGCTCTTCGGTTTAATTGTGTTTCAGCATAGTTGTGAAAGTAAGTGTTTGAGTCAGTGTGTGAGTATTTGTGTGTCAGTGAGTGTGTGAGTGTATGCGAGTGTATGTGTGTGTGAAAGTGTGCGTGCATGAGTGTATGAAAGTGTGAGTGCATGTGTGTGTGTGTGTGTGTGTATGTGAAAGTGTGAGTGTACGTGTAAGTGTTAAAGTGAGTATTTTTCTGTTTGAAAGTGTAAGTGAATGTGTGTGTTGTGAAAGTGTGACTGTACGTGTATGCGAAAGTGAGAGTGTGTGTGAGTGTTAAAACGTGTTTATCTGCGTGAAAGTGTAAGAGTATATGTGTGTGTGTGTGTGTGTGTGAAAATGTGTGTGAGTGTGTATGAAAGTGTGAGTGTATGTATAAGTGTTAAAGTGCGAGTGTTTATCTGTGAGAATGCGTAAGTGTATCTGTGTGTGGGAGTGTAGGTGTGTGTGTGTGTGTGTGTGCACAAGTGAGTGATTGAGTCAATGTGAATTTGTATGTCACTTACTGTTAGTGTATATATGTGTGTGTGTGAGTGTATGTTTGTGTACAAGTGAGTGATTGAGTCAGTGTGTGAACATTTGGGTGTCACTGTGTCTGTGTTTGTGAAATTGTGAGTATATGTATGAGTGTTAAAGTGCGAGTGTTTATCTGTGAGAATGCGAAAGTGTATCTGTGTGTCTGTCTGAGTGAGTGTATGTGTGTGTACAAGTGAGTGATTAAGTCAGTGAGTGAACATTTGGGTGTCACTGAGTGTGTATGAGTGAATGTGGGAGTGAGAGAATTTGTGCAGTTTAATGGGAAAACTGCGGGCGAGGGCGGGCGCGCGTGCCGCCAAGGGCTTCGTGAAAGGAGGACGCGCAAATGGGCGGCGCCTTTAAGAGCAGAGCCGTGTTCCGGAGCCCCCCCTCCCCCCTGCTCTCGCACCTGCCGTCGCCGCCACCGCCCCACGACAACGTTGCCACAGTCGCGATTTTTCTACCCAAAGTGTTTCTTTGTTGAGGGGAAACAAAATGGCGGGAAAAGTTGAAAATGTTTTTTAATCAATAGATTTTGAAAATTGTGTTTTGTATAATCCGAAGATATCCGAGACCTCCGAAATGCAACATTTTGCGTGACAGTATAATTCATGTTTGAAAAGCAAATGATGGCGGGGGAACCTCTCTCTGTTCATTGGCTTGAGGTTTACGTAAATATTGGGTTTAAATTTGTCTCGAAAAATTATGATAAGCAAATCGTGCAGTGTATGGCAAACAAGTGCCGTAGGGTTGGAGACTTCCAGTAACTTATAATCGTGGAAATGATTCACTAAATGCAAAACAGTCTCGAATGTGGGAAATACAAAACAACGTAAGAAGCAATCGATACAACAAGAAATTTCAAATATATTGTGATCGTGGTAAACCTAAACTAGTAATGCGACCACCCACGGTCTCAACCATTTGGCAAGCTTGCCTAAAAATCTATCCTGTTATCTCCACGACAGCTACCTCATCCACTCTGCACCCTGCACATCCATGTGACCATACCGCATTCAAGGTTCATTTTGAAGGACAATGTCTTGTGGTTACAGTGATGCCAAATGCAACCCTGGTTTTGCATTTAAAATTGATAATATTGGTGACAACGAAATGTCACGAAATCACTTCTCGGCACTGACAAATTCCTAGAGAAAAAAGCACAGGAATAACCAGACTGCACTTTCCAAGAACAAAACACGATACAATGAAAGTTTGTATCAACGTAAACGTAAATACTCTTTAATTATAATGACGAAGCAACGGCCAAATGAGAACCGATACTTCACGATTTCTCTTGTTCTATAAATTCCAGAATGTTATGCTAATAGCGTATTAAAGCTATGACGGTAGTTCTAAATTCGTACTACCGAAAACAATATCTACTTCTTCCAGATACCCACGAAGACAAGCAAATTTGTGAAATGACTACACTGGTATACAAACTAGGCCAATGCTGTATGGCGAGTGCCCCTGCGGTAACGCCCAATTTTAGACCGTCAAGTTCGTAGCCTGCCAGCCGGACTACAGAATTGCAATGTACTCGCTGTTGACTAACATCGCAAACTACAACAGCGCTTGTAGTATTGGAAATGCCCCCAATATATATATATATATATATATATATATATATATATATATATATATATAGAGAGAGAGAGAGAGAGAGAGAGAGAGAGAGGGAGATAAGGAGAGAAAAAAGAGAGAGAAAAAGATGGGAGAGAGAGAGAAGGAGAGAAAAAAGTGAGAGAAAGAGAGGGGAGAGAGAGAGAAAGAAAGAAAGAGAGAGAGAGAGAGACAAGATCAACACGAGCAACATGTCACAGATGAAGCGTTTATTAACCGAAAGCGAAGGCCAAAGGGCGCAAGTGGGTGGGCGTGGCTAGGCGTCGGTGGCGGCGGCGGTGGCGGTGGCGGCGGCGGCGGCGTCGGCCCAGGCGCTCCAGGCGCGCGCGAGCGGCAGCGGCAGCGGCAGCCAGCGCGCCGTCTCCTGGCACTTGCCCAGCGCCCAGCGCTGCAGCGCCTCCTGCGCCCAGCGCTGCCGCGACAGCACCATGCCCGGCGCTGCCACACATCACGCACGCGCTCCGGGACTCCGCTCGCCAACGCCCACTTCTTCTACAAGGCGTGGCATTGTTTATAAACAAATTGGCCACACACCACGCACGCGCTCCGGGATACCGCTCGCCAACGCCCACTTCTTCTACAAGGTATGTCCCACAAGTTAGTTAATGCCTTATTTTACGTGGCGAGACTCGGGCCATCAGGCCCGATCTTTTGTCTAACCACGCAAATTTCGATACGCTCCTTTCACCACCTAGCGGAGAAAGGAGGTATTATCTTGGGCGACGAAACAGGCGAATCTCAATTTTGCTCAGAGCCTTCTTTTAGGCTTGAGGATCTTTTACATGCGGTAAATCTACTACATGGGACAGTCGGCTTTACTTCCCCTCCGAAGGAAGGCGTACGAAGGATTTTTTCGCCTCTTAAGAATCCACGGATTCGATCGGGTTCGAACCCGCAAACTTGGGTACAACCGCCCAGTACGCTGACGGTTATACCACCGAATGCTTTGCGCTGTTTAAACAAATTGATTGATTTATTGAGATGCCGAGCAGTTCAACTACAATGGTCATTAGTACCGTAATTGTAGTGCGTGTTTTTGCTCGGGAGGTGACGTGGTCTTCCCCCACCGTATGTTGAGATCCGGCGCTGACCTATCGTCGGCTAACGGGGTTTTCCCCAACCTCGTACCGGGAGCGGTGGCTCAGTGCATCAACCGATGTCACTGCAGTGCCTCTGTCCGGGAGGTCCGACAGACCGGTCGGGGACTTATTCCGGCTGGGGCGGCGCCCGCTGTGGGAGATAGCTGGTTGGGGAAAACCCTGCCAGTCGACGGTAGGTCGGTGTCGGAGCTCGACATCCAGTGGGGAGAGATCACCGTCATCTACCGATGATAAACATGCTCCACACAGACGGGAATATTAACCTCTGTAGTTGACGCGCCCGAAATCACAATCAATCAATCATCCTAATATGGTATCTCCCATCAGCCGAGCACCGCCCCGGCCAGGACAAGCTCTAAGCTCCCGACCGGTCTCCCGACACGTGTGGGTCTGAAAATATTTCAAAAACTTCAAAACCTGGTGGTCGAACTATTTGAAGATGAGAATCAAGTCTCTTGCACGTTCTGGCAATACTCATTGCAAAACTAGTATGACTCTTTCCAAGTACAGGCATCTAAAATATGATAGAAAACATATTGGTTCGTGCCTCGTGGCACTTCTTTTGACGGGCTTATCCAGTATCCATTCATGTTGGCTAGTAGGAATGTGTGTCCAGATTCGCCCTTTAAGAAACCGTTATCAAAAAACAGTAAACAATATCCCACATGAATATCTCCATTTGTATCAGAAAGTTTTGACATAGCCACAGACTCACGTGGAAATAGATGATTAGATGCTGATATCATTTTCTTAGTTTAAGTATTTTTTCTATCAATAAAGCACCATAGGTTAATTCACTTCATTTTAGTCTCATTATAATATGATATTGTTTCATAAGTCCAAAGATAATAAATAAAAACAATACTTTTAAATATTTCATAGTTATTGTAAAAAGGAAATACGTTCACGATACAAAAATGGCTCTGTGTATCACAGAAATACAAATTTGAAGTTACTGAATACTCCAAGAAATCAATAGAGACTAGTTCTACAACATTTATGTAGATGTAACGGTCTCGGATGCCAACTATGGATGTTATTAATTTTTTTCTCAAAACTATGCGACAAGGACATATTTCCCCTTTCAAATAATCGATTCGATCGAAAGTTTTTTTGGGCTAGATTTGCAATGAGATTGATTTAACTGATTGATTGGTAACAAGAAGTTTTATTAATTTTATTTGTATTTTTAATAAAATTTATGATGATTATTCGGGGTTGCAGACTGCTCCAAAAAATAAGCTTGGGGACAATTTTTAAATGAAGAAAGAACGGATGAGCAAGAAAAAGTTTGACAAGTGGCGTATACGCTGACGTGGATGACGTAAGGATCAAAGTCTACTGCGCCAACTTAATTGGATTGAAGAACATACTATACATCAGTTTGAAATATTTTTTGAAATGTAACTGATTCAATAAAAAACAATTGATGAAAAAATACTTCCACTTAGTATAACAATTTATGCATAGTAGCTTAGCAATTTATTTAAATTTTTATATACAATTTTTTGATATTTTTACGACTTAGTATAAGACTCTTTAAAAGGAATTATTTCGCTAAATGCTGAAACATTTTAAAAATAAATATCAGCGTTACGTAACATTAATCTATGAACCTCTCCCCCCATGTAACATAACGATGCCTCAATCACCCTCCACCCTCTTTAGCATTACGTAATTTATGGACGACATCTGAGAAATTCTTCAAATTCCAAATATTTCAATAAAGTATTTTGTTACTACTAACATTTTTATTTAAGAGCAGCTTACGATGGTTTAAACATCACCCTAACTGCTACATGAAAGTCATATATTCTAGTACCATTATAAATAAAAATACTGGTAATGATAACATTATTAATTCTAGTGGCCATAATTTTTATTGCCTTCATGCAGGTCATTTCTTTAGTAGGTATTAATGAGTTGTGATTTAATTATGATTTTCCTTCAATGTTTCAATGTTTATTTCAACGAACAAAGTACTAATGAGTTACACCGTATGCGGGAGGACGGTAGTTAAACTTTACGAGCTATTCTAGAAGTCAACAAAATTCAGGAGTTGCGTTGGTTATAAAGGTGCTAGTGATGTTAATGTTAGTAATCGTGGTAAAGTACCAATGGAAGTTCAAATGATATATTCGTTGTTATATAAAATATAGATTTCAGCAACGGCCAAGATCAAATAAATAAACAGCTTTCCGTGCAATTCCTTATAATATTTTTTTTCATTTGCAATCACAATTATTAAATTTGTAAAAAAAATTATAAAACTGAAACCAAACTTTACATTTTTATAAACAATTTCCACGAAACCCTCATATATTACGATAGTTGTAACAAAATATTTATGCAAGTTAAAAATATATAACCATGTTTGAGCAAATATTTGGTTTATTAAGTTCCCAACCGACTAACTAACAAATCAAACTTCTCCAAATTTGATTTGAGATTTTATCGTGTTACAAATAAAATTTTCTGAGTCAGCGAATGAACATCACTGCACACTTCCATAAAAATCATGCAAGATAAAAATATATAATCATGTTCCAGTAAATATTTTGTTTACTAAGTTCGCAACCGATTTACTAACAAATTAAGCTTCTTCAAATTTGATTCGAGATTTTGTCGTGTAAAAGAAATTTCTGAGCCAGTGAATGAAGGTCACTGAACATTTCAATGAAAACCGAATAACGTGTTAGAAATAAAATTTTCTACGCCAGCAAATGAAGGACACTGAACACTTCAATGAAAACTAAACACGAATATATTTCGAGTTCCTCATTGGAACGCAGGCCCCGAAGCCAGGCGCGTGCATGTCGTTCACGTGGCAAGAGCTGCCCTCTTTCCGACTACGCACGGCAGAGCGCCGGAGCGGGTCGCGAGCGCACCCGAGCCCAGCTGGAAGGCGAGCCCGCCGGCGGCCGAGTGTTCGATGAGGATGCCCGTCACCGCCACCGACCCGGCCACCGCCCCCAGCGCCAGCGCCGTCACCAGCACCAGCACCAGCGCCTCCAGCAGCGCCGTCACCAGCGCCAGCAGCATCTCGACTCCGCCGGCTCGACGCCACCAGCCGCACACGCTCTCTCTCCCTCGCTCCACGCGCCCTGCAGGTGGTAGCGCAGCATGCTTTGGTGGGTCAACGGTTAGGATCTCGACACTACCGCTCACGCTCTCTCTCCCTCGCTCCACGCGCCCTGCAGGTGGTAGCGCAGCATGCTTTGGTGGGTCAACGGTTTGCATCTCGACACTACCGCTCACGCTCTCTCTCCCTCGCTCCACGCGCCCTGCAGGTGGTAGCGCAGCATGCTTTGGTGGGTCAACGGTTTGCATCTCGACACTACCGCTCACGCTCTCTCTCCCTCGCTCCACGCGCCCTCTCCCTCGCTCCACGCGCCCTGCAGGTGGTAGCGCAGCGCTTTGGTGGGTCAAGCGGTTAGGATCTCGACACTACCGCTCACGCTCTCTCTCCCTCGCTCCACGCGCCCTGCAGGTGGTAGCGCAGCATGCTTTGGTGGGTCAACGGTTTGCATCTCGACACTACCGCTCACGCTCTCTCTCCCTCGCTCCACGCGCCCTGCAGGTGGTAGCGCAGCATGCTTTGGTGGGTCAACGGTTAGGATCTCGACACTACCGCTCACGCTCTCTCTCCCTCGCTCCACGCGCCCTGCAGGTGGTAGCGCAGCATGCTTTGGTGGGTCAACGGTTTGCATCTCGACACTACCGCTCACGCTCTCTCTCCCTCGCTCCACGCGCCCTGCAGGTGGTAGCGCAGCATGCTTTGGTGGGTCAACGGTTTGCATCTCGACACTACCGCTCACGCTCTCTCTCCCTCGCTCCACGCGCCCTGCAGGTGGTAGCGCAGCATGCTTTGGTGGGTCAACGGTTAGGATCTCGACACTACTGCTCACGCTCTCTCCCTCGCCCTGCAGGCGGTAGCTCCACGCGCCCTGCAGGTGGTAGCGCAGCATGCTTTGGTGGGTCAACGGTTTGCATCTCGACACTACCGCTCACGCTCTCTCCCTCGCCCTGCAGGCGGTAGCTCGACGCGCCCTGCAGGTGGTAGCGCAGCATGCTTTGGTGGGTCAACGATTAGGATCTCGACACTACCGCTCACGCTCTCTCCCCCTCACCCTGCAGATGGTAGCTCGACGCGCCCTGCTGGTGGTACCGCAGCATGCTTTGGTGGGTCAACGGTTAGCAACTCAACACTACCGCTCACGCTCTCTCCCTCGTCCTGCAGGCGGTAGCTCGGCACGCTCTGCTGGTGGTACCGCAGCATGCTTTGGTGGTTCAACACTTCAGCATACGGGGCTATGGTACACCCAAGTTTGTGAGGATGATTGGTTGGGTAATTGACTGGTTGGTTGTTAGTGATTCCGGGCGCGTCAATAGTTTAAGTCATTAGTCCCGTAAGTGCTATGCATGCGTTTTCCACTAGAAGTGGCGGTGCCCTTCCTCTGCTGGATGGCGAGATCCGGCTGTGTTGGCTACTGTCGGCTAATGGGGTTTCCCTTAACCAGGTACCTCCCTCGAGCGGGGCACCGGCCCAGCCGGGAAAGCTCTGAGCACCCGAACGGTCTACCGGCATGTGTGGTAGTGTAGTGCATGTTAGTGTGTGTGTGTAAGGGGAGAGGATAGGACAAAGAAGGGGTAGGAAAGATCGCGCTCAGTCCGTGCACCGTTTGTTAGGGTACTGCTCCGGCATTCGTCTGGTGTTGATCGGAGAAATCACGGAAAACTACCGATCAGAACAGCCGGCCGCTAGAATTCTCCTCCAGACAGCGACTGAATTTGACCTAGCTGACAAGCTAATGTCGAAAATCTTGCCACTGTCGGGACTCTAACTTAGGACCTCCCGATCACAGACCCTGCAATGACATCAATTGTTGCACTGAACTACCTCTGCCAGTCCAACAGCCCAAAAATGTTTACGCGAGATAGAATGTATTTTAATTCCTACAGCATTTTATAAATATTAATTTATATTGCATATTTTTCTTAAATAATTATGATTATTCTAAAAGTAATGCACTTAATACTGCTGTTGCATTAGCCTTTCATTAATAACCCTCAGATCATACACGTACCAAACAAATTTTATGTACGCTCACAACTAAAAACAACTTGAAAACGTGCATATTGTGAATATAATTTGAGAGGAACAATGTCATTGATGATTTTATTATTACTATTATTATTATTTCTATAAATTCGTTTTTGTCGACTTTACTGAGCTTATAAATCTGAGACGTAAACATAAAAACGCACCTCAATTACTGTTGATGAAGTGTTTTCATGGTTTGAGTGTCCTCATTCCAAATTTCAACAGTAATAGTCAACTTGGAGATTTACGCTCATCATCATGTTCGTACAAGGGTAGGTGATGTAAATAAAAGATTGTCCTAACCTCTACATTCTACATGAACTTTGTTAATGATGACAACAATAACGACCAAATGAGACAAGTTATTAGTTCGATATCCAGATGGCAATGATAAACCGTATAATGTATAATGTAAGTTCTTTTTTATAAGAAAAATAAAAACAAAATACAGAATTGAAGCTTATATACTTTCGTTTTACAAACATATTTTTAAAAATTCACACACACCTGAGGAAAAATAAAGGGTCAAAATTCATTGTGATGCCAGGAAATCATTTTCTGATTTTTATTCGTCGCTTGCTTGTCGTGAGTAGAATTCAAATAATTTCTTTGATATACATTTTCATGTCTGTCATTGTTAAAATTTCTTCCAAAATTCTTAACTTCGAAGCGTGAAAAACAAACATTGACGCTAAACACATACATTTTTAATCAGAAATAGCCCCTATTTTTTTATTGCCTGTAGAGAAGTTATATAGTTTGTGTGTGTATATCTACTGTACAATCTACAATAATTTGTTTCGTATTCGATGGTGTTCGATTAAAGTGAGTTACTTTGTTATATGTGTGAAGGGGGTTTGTTTAATATGGAGTAATTTGTGACAAAATCTGTACCAAAATATAACACATTTTCAGCTTTAAAATGTAATGAATATTTTTTAAATATTTTCTGCTTTACTATTATATCATTGAATTTTATTTTTTATATAGTTTCAAACTCTGTTGTATGACATGTTTGACACATAACTCTCTTCCCCCTTGAACAAACACTATATAAATGATTAATATTTGAGAAATACACTTTTTTATTTTTCTTTGCCTTTCCACAACTATGAATTAATTATTATTTGAACGAGCTGAAAAAATCTCTCAAAACTGAATGTTTTAATCAACATATCACACAATGTTTTTAGTGTCATGATTAATAAAATTAAAGTCGATTAATTTTCTGAATAATTCTTTGATTTTTTATTAGATTTTTCTTGATAAACCAGGTTTCAGAATCCTCACAAAGTTAGACAATCATTCTTCGATGACGTGTAAACGAGCTAAAAAGCTGATAAAAATCCTGACTGCGTGCGGCAACGCAAAATGAGAGCTTTCCTTGATATTTTGACACATATCCAAATCAATTGAGTTCTTTCTGTTTTGTCTTTGTCCTCATTATTACAATTCAAAGTAAACATTAACTGCTTCAGTTGTATGACCACTTGACTGCACCCATTCTGTCCACGAAAACCGGATTTTCAAATAAAAGCGATAAAAAATGGTACTAAAATGAGACAACTTGAAGGATGGAAAACACAATTGAAGAAATGAGTTTAAATTGAGTAACTCTGGAAATGCGAACGCAGAAATATCGAATTTCTTTCGGTGCAGAACACAGAAATAATCGCGGTACATCTCCATAAAGACTCGAGCATTGAAGTATTCGTTTACCAAACTTCAGACTTGTAACTCTGAGGAAGTTGGAGATGAGTATTGGAAGTGGATGTAAAATTGCATTGTTAATTTCCTTTTGCAAGTTTGCAACTAAGTTTATAAATTCATTCGTCGGCTTGTACATTGGAAAGATAGCTGGAGCAGCGTATTCCGTTGAGAATTAAATCATGAATCTTAAATATCTTCTAACAGTGAAAGCTCTTGGTTCTTAGATGAAAGTGCTGTTCGTTTGTATTTAGTATTTTGCTGAATAAAACAATCAGACAAAGCATTCAACAATAATTCTTTAGTTTTGAGTAGTTTGCTAAATATCTACTTAATTGCAAAAGAGCTTGGATCATTGTAATATTATTTAGAATAATTTTGTTGCACAATTCTGTAAGGACAACAGAATTATTCGGCCTTGATATCATTTTCTCAACTATTTGTGTAAATTATGAATAAAATAATATTATTTGAAAGAACATAAATCTGTGTTAGAAAATACGCAAACAAATTTTCCTGTCCCGAAAAAAAATTTAGAACCGAGCAAATACTACAGTAGGAATTGAAGCAAATTTTTACAATTACAGCAGTACGAAAAATAAAATATCATTGTAAAAACCCGATGACACATGACACATTGGTTCTCGGACTGCCTCTTAAGAAGATAATGATTTCATATACATTTATGGATTTATCAACAGAATTGAACCATATTTTATAAACAACCTTCGAGATTTTTATGAGCGAAGTTTGATCTATTTGATCAAAATCTTAAAGAAACTAGAACAATTGTTGAGACAATTTTGAAAGGCAGGTTTCATGTCTGTAGTCCCAAAAATTAAAAGATCCCTTCAAACTCGCGAAGCCACTAAAATATGCAGATCGATGGGAGAAGAAACCTTACTACCGCCTAAACACGGCTTTTTATCTAAAGAAAAAAGACGGAACGATATCAGAACGAAGGTAACGCGGAGACAAGGATTGTCAGACGCGTGGGCAAACTGTGAGGATTTTGTGTCACGTTGCGACGTGGGACGCGAGTTGGACGCGAGTTGGACGCGAGGTGGGACGCGAGGTGGGACGCGAGGTGGGACGCGAGGTGGGACGCGAGGTGGGACGCGAGGTAGGATACGAGGTGGGATACGAGGTGGAACGCGAGGTGGGACGCGAGGTGGGACGCGAGGTAGGACGCGAGGTGGGACACGAGGTGGGACGCGAGGTGGGACGCGAGGTGGGACGCGAGACGGGACTTGCGGTGGGACGCGAGGTGTGGATGGTTATGCGGATACGAGTGTGGAACGCGAGTGGACGAGGTGGACGCGTGGAGGTGCAGGACACGAGGTGGGACGAGGTGTGGACGCTGAGGTGGACGCGAGGTGGTGGACACGAGGTGGGACACGAGGGGACGCGAGGGACACAGGACGCGAGGGACGCGGAGGTGGACGCGAGGTGGGACGCGAGGTGGGTCGCGAGGTGGGACACGAAGTGGGACACGAGGTGGGACACGAGGTAACGCGAGGGTGGACGCGAGGTGGTGGACGCGAGGGGACGAGGTGGACGCGAGGTGGGACGCGAGGTGGATCGCCATGAGGACGAGTGGACGCGAGGTGGGACGAGGTGGACGCCGGGTGGACGCGCGAGGTGGACGCGAGGTGGGACGCGAGGTGGGACACGAAGTGGGACACGAGGTGGGGCGCGAGGTGGGACGCGAGGTGGGACGCGAGGTGGGACGCGAGGTGGGACGCGAGGTGGGACGCGAGGTGGGACACGAGGCGGGACATGAGGTGGGACACGAGGTGGGACACGAGGTGGGACACGAGGTGGGACACGAGGTGGGACGTGGGTGAAGTGCGGTGGCGGCGCGTGTCGCCGGTGGACGTGGGTGAAGTGCGGTGGCGGCGCGTGTAGCCGGTCGACGTGGGTGAAGTGCGGTGGCGGCGTTTGTCGCCGGTCGACGTGGGTGAAGTGCCATGGCGGCGCGTGTCGCCGGTGGACGTGGGTGAAGTGTGGAGGCGGCGCGTGTCGCCGGTGGACGTGGGTGAAGCGCGGTGTCGGCGTGTGTCGCCGGTGGACGTGGGTGAAGTGCGGTGGCGGCGCGTGTCGCCGGTCGACGTTGGTGACGTGCGGTGGCGGCGCTTGTCGCCGGTCGACGTAGGTGAAGTGCGGTGGCGGCGCGTGTCGCCGGTCGACGTGGGTGAAGTGCGGTGGCGGCGCGTCGCCGGTCGACGTGGGTGAAGTGCGGTGGCGGCGCGTGCCGCCGGTGGACGTGGGTGAAGTGCGGAGGCGGCGCGTGTCGCCGGTCGCCGTGGGTGAAGTGCGGTGGCGGCGCGTGTCGCCGGTCGACGTGGCCGGGATTCGGAGCGCGAAACGGCCCACGGCGCTGCGTTGGGACAGCGGGCGCGCTCGTCAATATTTAATTTCTCGCGCCTGATACAAGGCAATCGGACCGCCCCGCGGGGGAGAAACTGACGCACCCGTCTCCCCACGCTCCTTCTCCCGCCCACGCGCTTTTCCCGCTGCCAGTTTCCCCTCGCGTGACAAGGTGGGGGGGGGGAGGGAGCCAAGCGCGGGACGTCCCCGCCATCGAGAACGGATGACATTTGAAACTTGCGGCGGAATCGATAAATCGAAGCGCGCTCGCGGTGGCGGGTGAGGTATCTTTATGGCGGTGCGCTACAAAAGCCTTCCGTATAAATTCCGCGCTGGAACAGTACGCTGTTGCCTGGGGTGTGGGGCATCGGAAGCCTAGTCTCAACGGAGAGGAACATCGAGGGGGGGGGGAATTCTCAGAGAGGACGAGGAAAAAGAGGAGAGAGAGGGAAGAGAGGGAGAGGGGAGAGAGAAAGGAGAGAAAGGGAGAGGGAGATAGAGAGACAGGAGAGAAAGATGAGAGAAAGAGAAAGGAGAGAAAGGGAGATGAAGATAGTAAGAGAGACAGGAGAGAAAGATGAGAAAAAAGGAAAGGAGAGAAAGGGAGAGGGAGATAGAAAGAGAGAGAGGAGAGAAAGATGAGAGAATGAGAAAGGAGAGAAGGAGAGAGGGAGATAGAACGAGAGAGGAAGAGAGATGAAGGGATAGAGAAAGAGAGCGAGAGAGAAAGAGAGAGAAAGAGAGAGAGAAAGAGAGAGAAAGAGAGAGAGAAAGAGAGAGAGAACGAGAGAGAGAAAGAGAGAGAGAAAGAGAGAGAGAAAGAGAGAGAAAGAGAGAGAGAAAGAGAGAGAGAAAGAGAGAGAAAGAGAAAGAGAGAGAGAAAGAGAGAGAGAAAGAGAGAGAGAAAGAGAGAGAGAAAGAGAGAGAGAAGGAGAGAGAGAAAGAGAGAGAGAGAGAAAGAGAGAGAAAGAGAGAGAAAGAGAGAGAGAGAAAGTGAAAGAGAAAGAGAGAGAGAGAAAGAGAAAAAGAGAGACAAAAGAGAGAAAGGGAGAGAGAAGTAGGGAGAAAAATAGAGAGGAAAAGAGAGGAGAAAAAGGGAGTGAGAAAGAGAGATAGAGAGAGAGTGAGAGTGAGTGAGAGAGAGAGAGAAGCAAACTTTGCTTAAATATCGGAAGATACCCTATGAAGTAATATCTAACAATATTTTTTATAGAATGGTGTAAAATGAACGATTTTATGCTAAAGTCGCGTGAGGTCAAGGTCTTAGAGTGCGAATTCCGATGGTGCCATGATTTCCCACACTAGCTTCATCGAATCCAGTCGCTGTCTGGAGGAGAATTATAATTGCCGGCTGCTCTGATCGGTAGTTTTCATTTGTTTCCCCGCTCTATGCCAGGCGGATGCCGGAGTAGTGCCCTACAAACCAAGGACTGTGCATGACCTGGAAGACTAGTCGGGAGCTTGCAGCTTGTTCCGGATGGGTCGGTGCCCCGCTGGTGGGAGACTCCTGGTTATGGGAAAACCTCGTAAGGAGCCGTAGGTCGGCGCCGGATCCCGCTATTCAGCGGGGGAAGATCACCACAAATTCCCGCGATGACAGCATGCCCTACACCTTCAGGATAAATGTTCTCATGAAGTAACCCCTTCGGAAGATGGTTTCAAAGATCAATCAATTGTATTCAATTCATTGCTTGAAGTCAATATTTTAAGGAGATATCTGAAAATGTGCAAAACTATTTTACGCTTTGGCGACTCAATGATAAACGTTTATTTTGCAACACCTCTTTGGTCGCCTTCTCTACTCCCTCTCACTACCTATCGTAACACAAATCATTCATCGCCCATCGTACTTTTACACCTCTTCTGACTTCCTTCATATTCGTCATTGCAAATGCACACAAATAGGTTGTATCTGAGTTAACACTACAAAACACACAGCTATCACCAAAATGGAGTGTTGATATTGTCGGAATTATCAATTTAGTAACAATTTTTATACGACTTCCAATTAGGAGGTCATAAAACTTTCAGTGTTAAAGCTTTTAATACAAGTGTTAAAAAATATAGTTACATAGAACACGATAAATTGATGAGTGTTAAGTTGTGTACCAGACGTTTAAACATTTATATTTATTCGCTATTTTAATCTTTATTTTTGGTATCTTCGAAATACTTGCTAAATGTTTGATCATAAACAAACTCATCAACCTACTATTTATTTCGTATTCTTCAAAAAAGTATTTAAAATTATTCGTTCAACTTCGCTTTCTTCACAATCTCTTATAATTAATAAATTCAATCACATGAATCTAACATTACTAATACTCTCAATGCTTTCAGTAACCCATTTTTAAACTTTATTTTAGGAGCCAGAATACAAGAAATGCCCATGTGGTAAAGTGTACATCATGTTTGGTAATCAGGAAGTTTCAGAAACACTTTACATGGAGACCATTTATTAATGAACTGCTGAATGCCTATACAAATATACCTGCTATGTAACATTCATTTTATAATTTTTTATTGACAAATACTTCCACGAATACACAATCTAATTTTCAAAGAGGGAATTTTGGATGAACAAAACGCTTAACTTCAAATTTATTAACTAGATTTAATGAACTAACTGGTTGTGGGAGTTGACAAAATAAATACATTGTAATTTACAATTTAATTTTCTATATGAAACAATTATTATTATGAGTTCGGTTTTGCCGAATGATACCATAATTTATCTAACGTAATCATTTTTACGTTAGCATTACTACACCCACAAAAGTTTTTTTGTTGTATGTTCAAATGCACAAATACATAATGATGTCAGCAATAGACATTTTTAACAGTTAAGATTGTATAATCATCAAGAAACTCGAAAATTGTATCTTCTTTTCTATTACATGCAGTAGTTGTGCGACACCTGTGAGAATCTCGGTACACATTCAATTAGTGCGTGCCACGAGAATAAAATGAAATATGAGGACTTCATTCCATTTGCGGTAACATAACATTTCCCGGAAATTTTCAACGAGCCAACAAAGCAACGCTCACTGAATGATTTGCTATTGCACCTCCGCCGCCGGCAAAATTGCGAACTGATTGGAAACGATTGAAACCGGACGATTAAATCACCAAATTCCGCACCCGTTCTGCGGTCTCAGCCAATCGTCACTGGACTTCCACGTACCCCCTCCACTCGCTCTTATTCGTTGAAAGAGGTCACCGTGATGAGATTTTCTTTTTTTTCAGTGTTGGAGGACGTGATGTGTGAATGCTGCCTGGGCCAATGCGTCCGCGTCCTGTGCTTCCTATGAAGACTGCCAAGAAAACCAGAGCGGAAATTGAACGGATGGCTCATGTTCGCTTACAGCGACCTTCAGCGTTCGCCCCACTGGCAAGCTACCTCTCGCTCCAACAACCTCGTCGCCATCGTCACCTGCGTCTTTCTCGCACCCGCAAAATAATTACAACGAAAACAACAACATTATTATTATTATTATTATTATTATTATTATTATTATTATTATTATTATTATTATTAAGAAGAAGAAGAAGAACAACAACAACAACAACAACCTGAAAGACACTAACGTTCGTGATGACAAACGTGGGAAATGTGGAGAACATAGAGAAAATATAGACCACATTATCAGTGGATGCAGCTCTCTAGCATCCTCAGAATATACAGAACGACATGACGACGTTTGTTAAGTGGTTTATCAGCAACTATGCCACAACAATAACCTTTTGACGGGTAACCGAACACCATACTCTAAGTACACACCCGAACCAGTCATTGACACAAATAATCACAAAATGTACTGGAACAGGTCCATAATAACAGATAGGTCTGTATCATCTAATAAATCGGACATTGTATGGCATGACAAGGAAAACAAAAAGGTGTATCTGACTGATGTCGCGGTCCTGCTAGCTAACAACCTCCCAAAGAAAAGAAGTGAAAAAATTATAAAATATCAACCTCTGGCAAATGAGATAAAGGAAATGTGGAGCGACGTGGAAATTGTGACGATTGTACCAATAATTCTAGGCGCCACTGGTGAAATTCCTAAGTTGCTACATGAATCCCTAGCTGAAATGCAACTGAAGAAGGGGTTATACATCCAGATGCAAAATATTGTCATACTGGACACATGTAACATCGTGAGGAAGTTTCTGAACATTGATGGTTGATCCAGTGCTGATTATGACAGTTGGAACGTGTATCTCTTGTTCATGATAACCGAGATACACGAGTGAAAACAAGTTAAATTGTGATAGTCATAATAATAATAATAATAATAATAATAATAATAATAATAATATCCTATTTACAAAAGTTGATGATTGACAGTTCTGTGTGATGTAAGGACGCCTATTTTTCCATGGAAGTTGCCAATCAGAGAGTGAAAACGTGTCGAGTCAGGTCGCCACTGACGAAGTGGAGACATGTGAGCATAGTGCAGCGAATCCTCCCTCCTGACGCCCGCGTTTCTGGCTTCGTTGCACGTGCATTATGTTCTGTGTTTAACTTACGATTTATTTTTACTGAATTGGAAAGTCTTCTGAATGAGGCAGTAATCATTACAACAACGACACAATGACTAAATTTCGTTAAATATACCAAAAAAGTGATATCAGATTCTTGGGAACAGGAAATTGTGATATAAAACGACGTTGAAGAGTGCGTTATTAATTTAGGGATTTCAAGAAGCTCGAGCGGTACTCCCACAGACATAGTATGCGTCAGTGAAAGCGGCAGTGACTCTGACATGGACGATGTATTTTCCATAGCCATATAAATTAGGCTAATTAAGTGTAAATAAGAATTATAAGGTAGTGGTCGCCGTAAAATTTATCGACGTTAGAGAAGAACGTAATGTGTAACCGTTTCAGAACAAGCTGCTGTTTCATATCTTGTGAGTATATGATTTGGTTACTTCTATAATAATTAATTTAAATGTTTATTTTTGTGCCCCAGCAACCTTGATCAGTTTGGCAACGCTTCGCAACGTTGCACCCCTTCATTTGCAAATATCAATTACTTCTTCATTTTAATCGGGCTCTAGTAATAATACTTAATATGATATGTGAGAAACAAAATTGAGGGAAATATAAATACTGAGGAGAAATAACACGCGTGCCATGTGCAGAGTGTTTACCATCCACACTAGACTTTCTTTGCAACTGGTATATCATGTGTTTGAAAAAATCACGAAGTGGTTCTAAAACTTGACAATTACACTTAACACTAGAAAGCCTGGACCTTGCATTTACGGAGAATGGCCGCAGGCCATCATTTTGACGGCTCATGTATTTAATGGACTATTTATAGGTTTTGGGAGAATTTATACACACAAATAAATATACGTACTTCAGTTAACATTTTTATTCTATTACAGTAATTACAAGTATATATATGCAATTGTCATCAAACTAATTACGAGAATTCTGACTGCGCACTCGTGAGTTTCATTTCGACGTAAGTCTCGATAGCGTTTCATTCCATCATGACTTCTAACACTGATACTATAGATATGATGAACACTAATGCTTTGTTGCACTAACCTTTGTTGAAAAGAGAACGCCCATGATTTCTCGGAAGAGAGATGTATTGATATAAAGAAAACAATTCGTCACCCGGAGCGCACAGTTTAGCAGCTATTCGGAAGCAATCAATTTGACGGTTGTCGGGTATTTAAGATAAAACGATCGATACAACAATTCCGAATGGATGAAAATTTTCGAAATTTTCACATATACTTTAAATCATAAATACATATGAAGTCAAGTAATCACAATTGTCTACTGTTCATTTTAATTCGTATAAAATTACTTAAATACGTCGTAGCCGTCAAAATGACGGCGTCGGTCATTCTTGTGTTGACGAAACTTTTGCGATTTTAAAGACAACATCTCACCATCTTATTTAGAGAACTATAAGGGTAGCAGAAGAGCTTAGCGGTTTCACGGAGAGCCAAGCGTTGGTGAGTTTGGAGGTGGATGGTGGTGTGATTATGGGCGACGCGACGGGGCAGAGCAATGGTGCGTTAACGGCTGTGATCCATCGAGTTGTTCCGCCGCAGTAGAGCGAGGAAACACACATCACATTTGACATTTATGCGATACGACCACCCGCTACGCAGCAACAATGCCTTTATTGGTCGCCAAAGAAGAATCACGAACATTACAAAGTGCATAAAATATGGAGGAGAATGATACACTTCTAGGTACAAGTGTGTGGATTGAAAACAGTTAATGGTGGTCACGATAAAATGTTTAATCTTACATTTCACGCGATTTTATCTGTTAATATTTTTTAGAGCGCAGACTAACAGCTGTTCGCGTGTATCCGTTGCGACGAGAGGTGAGGAACCACCGAGGTTTCCTTCGCACGTGAAGGTATACTATTCTAAATTCTCAACTGGTGACGAGCGGTCTTTCAGACCGCTAAGAAAACATTAACGCGTAGTCATCTTTTCTGGCACGTCATAGAAAGTTTTTGTTCTTAATACATTGTTACCGCTTTCTAAACAAGATTTACACGCAGGTAACGGATCCAGTGAGAGCCGATTACCTTTGAGGCAAAAAATATTTATTATTTTTTGACGGCACCTCACCAGTTAGATGGGCCCTATACAACATAAGTAAGCACTTGGTTGACATTTCTCCTGCTTCACATGTAGGCTATATCCGATCATCCTTGATCCCGAATATGCTTTATTTAAAAAGCAGTGGGAGATGTAAGTGTGAAAATTCATGTATATAAATTCAATAATATTTAGTGTACAATTAGATACAAAAGAAAAGCATTTCGATTAAAGAAGTTTGTTTCACGTCAGAATCGTCCTCAATAAACTAATAACATTATTGGTTTTGATTATTACGCAATTCTGGGGTCATATCTATCCAAAATAAAAAGTTATTGTTGTTATATATTATGATGAATTGGGGCATTAATGACACTTCTAACAAGGAAATTTTGTTGAAAAGTTGTTCTACAAAAATCACAACAATGTGTAGTACACACGTCTGAACAATATATTCAGTTTCAATAAAGATGGAGTCGCACATTTCAGTTGAGTGTTGAATATTGGAGTTATAAAAAGTTTTTCTAACCCTTCAGCGGTCGCGCGGATTACTATTGTAAACCAGACATATTCATTTGCTGTTTACAGCGACAGTTCACACACTTCGGCATGCAGTTTTCAGTGCCTTTCGTAGAAGACCCCAGTTATTGAATTATATATAAAAAGTACTCCAGTGATAACTGCTGCACCAGTTATAAGCGACCGAAACAGTGAATAGTAGTCCGCGTGACCACTTGCGGTTCAGTTTCTGAATTTCACTGCAATCAATGTTATAAATGTTTAAGCAAAGAAGAACAGAGGAGAATGCTTGATTAGGAGGAGATTTCTAAAGGATCTCGCTTTGTCCCTAATGAAACCAGGAATGAAAAGAAGGAACGAGAGAAACGATGTGCCAACAACAATAAGAACATGCAGGAGACTTTTACTGGGAATCCGAGAAAGGATCAACGTAGTCACTAAAAGGCAACGCGAGACGTTGTGATGTCTGTGGACGTGAAAGAAACATGATCACTCGACAGTACTGCGTAAATTGCGTCCAACGGGTGGCCCAGAACACATTAAGAAAATGTGTGTGAGATGTTCATCTGATGTTGGTATTGAAACACATTCAGAATAAAGGCTCCAAATTTTTAAACAATTTTCTCAAACTGCTTAGTTTACTAAGTGTAATGCAAAGTTTTTCAGGTGGACAAAACATGTGGAGCACAAACCTTTTCAAAACCACACATCTCCTTGCATATATTTGAAACTTTTTATTTAAAGAGAAAATATGCGCAATTTTGTGTAGAAATTCGTAGAACATATACGTTCTAATCAAATTAATAGTATTTTGTAACTGGTCATGGTTTTAGAAGTCATTATTCGTCCGTATTTGAAGCAAAGGACGATTGTAAAATATTGTTCACAAGAATTTTTTAAATGGCCAACAATTTTAATCCATGCGACCACTCGTGTTCCAATTTTGAGCGCGACCACTGAAGGGCTAAAATAAAGGGATAACAGTAATATAATTCTATTAAATAACTTGGTTCAACAGCGCGTCAAGATAAGAAATAGCTGTTAAATCTACCGAGGTGATAGTCCGAGCTCCAAAACCAAGATTTGCTGACGATGCTTTAATAATTTTGTTTTGTTTTAACAAGCCTTATAAAATACTTGATACTGAAATGGAGATACATCGTTGTCACAAATTATAGCATCGATTTTTAGTCTAATTTTTACAAAACAAACTTTATTTGAGACTTACAAGAGTTGTCGACGTATGCGGCAAGTACCAAAACGGCTTTCCCGGTCCTCTGGTAGGATCTCTTACAAGAACAGAATTCTCTGTTCTTTGTTGCGCAACATAACAATAGCAACGCTGACATTATGGTGCACGAAGCAATTTACTACGACACATGACCTGTCCTTGTAGTAATTAATGCAACATTGATAAGCACCGTTCAATATCCCGTGTTCCGCAGTTTATGGTTAGGAGAGAGGAGTCATCTCGTAGAGGATGGCTAATGTCCTACTCATCACTCATTTGATTGATGGATGATATTGAGCGTGTCAACTGCTAAGTCATTAGTCTTGTAGGTGTAGTGCATGATTTTCATCTGTTGTGGATCTCCTCGGTAAGAGTCGATTATCTTCCCCCGCTGGTTGGCGAGGGGGTTCCCCATCAGGTATCTCCCACCAGCGAGGTACCGCCCCAGGCGGGACAATCTCTAAGCTCCGACTGGTCTCCCTACTTGTGTTGGTACTGTAGTGCTTATAAGCGTACGTCTGTGTACGTAAGGGGTCAGGAAGTTCAAGGAAAAGGATGCAAAGATAAGCACGCGCTCGTGGCCCGTTTTGGTTTGGTTTGGTTTTTTCGTGTTTCCGGGCGCGTCAACAGCTGAGGTCATTATACCCGTTAGTGTAGTGCATGTTTTTTCCTCGAGAGATGGCGGTGATCTTCCCCCGCTGGATGGCGAGCTCCGGCGCCGACCTACCGTCGGCAAGTGGAGTTTCCCCCAAACCAGGACTATCCCACCAGCGGGGCACCGCCCCAGCCGAGACAAGCTCCAAGCTCCCTACCGGTCTCCGGAATATGTGGTAGTGTAGTGCATGTTATTGTAGGTGTGTGTGTAAGGGAGAGGATAGGACAAGGAAGAGGAAGGACAGATAGCGCGCAGTCCGTGGCCCGTTTGTTCGGGAACTGCTCCGGCGTTCGCCTGTGTTAATCGGAGAAACCACGGAAAAGTACCGATCAGAGCAGCCGGTCGATAGAACTCTCCTCGACACAGCGGCGGAACGCGACCTAGCTAGTGTCAAGAATCCTGCCATAGTCGGGACTCGAACCCTACAACCTCCAGGTCAAAGGTCAAGACTCTGTGTCAGTCAATACTTTTCTGTTACTCTCTCGAGAAGCGCCTAAAGAAAATACACAGACCCTCACGGCAAAACTGTGGAATGATTTATTGCACAAAATAACTTTTCCTCTGCATGAATAAAACATTGGACCGTAGCATGTATACGGAATCTCCTCTATTAGTATATATAATGCCATACGGAAAGATTTTTGATTTTAAAATTTATAAGAAATCACCGACACAAAACCTCGTATGTGTGCTATCGAACCGACTACCTGTTACTGAGCTGCGTCATTAGGGTACATCGTCAAGATGGGCCTAAGGAGTGACAAACAACTGACCTACGGACCACCTCCGACAGACGGGGCGGTGAAGGAAAGCATTGTCAAATACAGGGATAGAGAGGAAATATAGAGACAAGAGAATTGGGATGTAGTGGGATGGGAAAGTTGTTGAGAGGACTGTAATGACTAGCGCGTCCTTAGTAAAAATAGAAAAACAAAAAGAATCTCGTATGAGTGACGTCGGTGGTGTAGGGGTTAGAGCATCGGACTCTTATACCCAAGTTCACATGTTCAAACCCGATGGAAGCCATGAATTGTTAAGGGTGAAAAACAATAACTTCATAATCCTTCTTTCGGAGGGTAAGAAAAGGCGGCTGTCCCATGTTGTAGATTTACATCATGTAAAAGATCGTCAAGCCAAAAAGAAGCCCAAAATTCAAGTCGCCTGTTTCGTTGCCCAAATGATACCTCCTTTCTGTGCTAGACTCTCAAAGGAGCGTAGCGAAAATTGCGTGATCAGGAGGAAGAGTAGGCCTGATGATCTGAGCCGTGCTACGGAAATAAAGTATTATTGAATCGAATACAGGCTATGGAATTACTCGTAAGCCCGCTTCAAATATGGACAAGTAAAAAACATACATGCGACTCGCAAGGAATGTTACACTGCAACACCCCTTGATCATTACGTGTGACTGGGAAATGATGCGTTTTAGGTCATTAAAACCACTTTTTTCAGACCCGAAGAGGGGTTTTGTTTCAGTCTAGAAAATAAAATAGTTGAACTTAGTATTACATTTTTTCGAGAATACTTTTACTCAACAGGAAAGGTTGTAGAAACTTTCGAATTTGGATTTATAGTATGTAGCATTCACGTTTATAAAAATGATTTAGAAAGTAAGAATCTTCGAGCAGGTCCAAATAGTAATGATTTAATGCATTAAATCTCGATTACGAATTACGCACAATGATAAGAACGTTGCAGTGTAACCTTGAAATAATGAAGTTAACGAATTAATTTTGCAGGGTCGGTATGAACCCATCTATGGTTTTAGTTCTAACTAATGGCGCCATAATCGTATTAAGTTTATAATCCAAAGAGAGCGCTATGGACGCCGAATTTCACATATCAAGGGTAAAGATTCACGGGTAAAAATTGAGAAACAAGAGTCTCTAACGACATCTAAAAATGAAAAGAATTTTGCACAGAATGGGCATCCAATGAAAATTTAGGGCAAGCTAAGGAGATTTGGTGATTACAGATTCATTTAATAACTTCTTAGCGGATGTCTAGACATCCATTTCTTTCATATCGTTGATTTTATTGGCAGTAGTAGTTCATGCAACAAGTTTATAATGTTAAACTTTATTGCATAAGTACATGTTTTGAAAACGAGCGACATTAGGAGAATGTTTTCAAATTTGTACCAAAAAGGAGTTGCAGCAGTAAAAATTTATTAGGGAATCAAAGTTAATTTTGGGAGACAACTATAATGTGACGCCACGGATATTTCACATTTGTCTGAAAAAACTGACATCGGCTGTTGCGTTAGTATTTTTTGTTAAATTAAACGGCTGTTTTTGCTAAAAATAGGTCGTATACGATGCATAATTAAACAACAATTAAAGGTACTAATACAAAAACAATTACATTGTTGTTTTTTTATAACAATACCTATTTCTGAAATCGATTTTCCCTTCGACTGACGTTCATTTTCCGTTGTACCGTAATGCACAAGTGTCGTGCGTACTACATACATTATAATCCTAGCAGGGGACATCGCCGAGACTGATAGGTGCATCGATTACATGGATTTTGGTTGGTTGATTGGTGATTCCGGGCGCATCAACATCTGAGGTCATTAGACCCGTTAGTGTAGTCCATGTTTTTTCCTCGAGAGATGGCGTTGATCTTCCCCCACTGTTTGGCGAGATCCGGCGTCAACCTACCGTCGACTAGCGGGATTTCCTCCTAACCATGACTCTCCCACCAGCGGGGCACCGTCCCAGTCGGGACAAGCTCTAAGCTCCCGACCGGTCTCCTGGAATATGTGGTAGTGTAGTGTATGTTTGTGTGTGTAAGGGCAGAGGATAGGTCAAGGAAGAGGAGGAGTCCGTGCGCGGTCCACGGCCCGATCGTTAGGGTACTGCTCCGGCATTCGCCTGGTGTCTACCGACCGCTAGAATTCTCCTCCAGACAGCGACTGAATTCGACCTAGCTGAAAAGCTAGTGTCCAAAATTCTGCCGCCGTCAGGACTCGAACCTAGGACTTCCTGATCAGAGGCGTTGCAGATTATATGAATAATACAGTGAAACAGTCTCTGTGTATGATCTATTTTTTGTTTTAAATTGTGAATAGTCAGAAGATATTTGAATTGTTTCTCCCTTATCTGCGTAAAATTGCCGTTTCATCGATTTGAAATATTTATTTCACCCTAGAAAATCTTAAATGTTTTATTTCGCGCGTAGTTTAACTTGTTTGTATTTAATAAATGCATTTCAATTTTAACTTACTGCATTCTAATCATTAATAAATAATATTCCTCCCCCTTACGTGGCGGCATCTTTTCGAATAAAATGTCATTAAGTCGATAATTGTGAGGATAGAAGCTAATATACTGAATGAACATAGCTTCATTTATTCAAAATATCACCAATGTTTTACGCATCCAAAGAAACCGTTCATAAATTATTTTGGGCTCAAGATATTTAAAGTAGTAAAATATAAACGAAAAATTATAAAATGGCTAGTAGTATTTAAGAGAGAATGGAACTGAAGCAATTAAAAGAGAATTGAATAGAAAAGAGTACTTTGGCAACTCGTGTTCTTTGTGATTAGTACAGTTTTTACCCTTGTACACCCCAGTACACCCTTGGAATACCGAAGAAATCATCAGCAAGGAGTAGGCAATGTTTACATTTTCCAACGAGACTCGCAGTTTTTTGACAATTAAGAGAAATCGATCAAGCAAAGCATACAATTCGGTTTACTCGCATTAAATATATGCATTCTTGAATATAATTGCCAAAAGGTAGCTTATACGTTATGGTTAGAGTAAAATAACAAACAAAATGGAGTCTCTAAAATTTGTTCACAAAACATATAACTTTGCAAACAAAACGTTCAAAATTTAAAACATTTTTTATGAAACAGAATTTTAAAAAATGCGCCTAGTCACAATTATTATATAATGAGCTATGAATGTCTACAGACTGAATCGCGTCGCTAGCACCAACGTGCATGTGTTGCGACGCGAGTGCCATCTGGCGGCGGCGCCGCAAAGAGGGGTGGCGTCGTGGAAGGGAGCGGGGAAGGGGAGGGGAAGGTGGAAGGGAGAGAGAGAAGAGCTGCTGTAAGACGACGCCCCCTCGGGGCTCAGCCGCACCGCAGAAGCAGAGGAGAGCGGGGACAGCGGAGAATCGGGAGGGCGTGGGAGGATGCCGGTGCCAGGCTGAAGCGAAGGAGGGCGAGAGGTGGAGTGAAGAGGGAGTGCCGAGGAACGGAGAACGATTGATTGATTGTTTTTTTGTGTTTCCGGGCGCGTCAACTGCTTCGGTCATTGGTCCCGTTAGTGTAGTGCATGTTTTTTTCTCGGGAGAGGGCAGTGATCTCTCGTCCCTGGATGGCGAGATCCGGCGCCGACCTACCGTCGACTAGTGGAGTTTCCCCCTAACCAGGACTCTCCCACCAGCGGGGCACCGCCCCAGTTGGTACAAGCTCTAAGCTCCCGACCGGTCTCCCGGAATATGTGGTAGTGCAGTGCATGTTAGCGTAAAATGTGTGTGTAAGAGGCGAGGATAGGACAAGGAAGAGGAAGGACACATCGCGCGCGGTCCGTGGGCCGTTTGGTTGGGTAGTACTCCGGCATTCGCCTGGTGTTGATCGAAGAAAGCAGGGAATACTACCGATCAGAGCAGCCGGCTGCTAGAATTCTCCTCCAGACAGTGACTGAATTCGACCTAGCTGAAAGACTAGGATTGAAAATCCAACTGTAAGGACTCGAACTTAGGACTTCCCGGTCAGAGGCGCTGCAGTGACATCAGTTGATGCACTGAGCTATCGCTATCGGTACGGATAGGGGATGCGTGGGAGGGAGATGGGTGCAGCGAGAGGTAGAATGAGCGGCGTCACAGAGGAGACTGGGTCCGGGGGAAGGCAAAAAATGGCGGGGTCGATGGGATGAAGTTGACAACAGGACGGGGCGGGGAAATAGCAGTGGTTATGCGTTGGGAAGCGGGGCGCAGGGGAGGTGACGGAAGAGAGGGAAGCGGGGATGGGGGTGGCCGGCATTTGAGTGCGAGTGGCGCGGAGAGTGGGGTCTGACATAGCTAGCGATAGCAATATTGGACGGAGTCTCCCAGGGGATGGCGGCGAGGGCGGTAACGGCAGGGATGGTGGTGTGCAGCAGAGCTGTCTGGTTACGAGGAGGGTTGGTGCGTAGCAAAAGACGAGGAGGAGTAGAGCTGCCTTGTTACGGGGAGGCGGGTGGGCGGAGAAGCGGGTGGGAGGGGGTGCGCAGCTAAGGATTACTGTGGGTACGGGAACATCAGGGGGTGGTGCGTAGCAGGGCCGGAGGGGAGTAGGAGTGTTACGATGAGGGCGCGGAGGCGGCGGGGAGAGCGTAGCAACGGTTACTGACAGGAGGAAAGCGTGAATGGCAGGGATGGAGGGGAGCGGCAGGGGCGGGTTGCGAGTGCGCGGGGAGGCGCCGCGGAGAGGGGGAGAAGGCGTGGCCGCGAGGCGTCTTAATTAACGGGGCTGAGAGCTTCCTGGCTGTGTGCACGGGCCTCCGCACAACTCGACCCGCGTCGCCGCCGCGGCGCGGCGTCAGGTAATTATGGCACACACGGCGACTTCCTTTCCCGCCCGTCGGCTCATTACGGCATCGGCGCCGCCCTCGCCACCTCCACCTCTTCCACCGCCCCCGCCGGCCCCGCAACCTCCGCCGCTCCCGACTCTCCTGCCGCCTCCGCTGCCAGCCTCCCCGCCACATCGCCGCCCCCCCCCCCCCCGCCGCCCCCGCCGCCCCCGCCGCCCCCCCGCCGCCCCGCCGCCCCGCCGCCCCGCCGCCCCGCCGCCCCGCCGCCCCGCCGCCCCGCCGCCCGCCGCCCCGCCGCCCCGCCGCCCCGCCGCCCCGCCGCCCCGCCGCCCCGCCGCCCCGCCGCCCCGCCGCCCCGCCGCCCCGCCGCCCCGCCGCCCCGCCGCCCCGCCGTCCCGCCGCCCCGCCGCCCCGCCGCCCCGCCGCCCCGCCGCCCCGCCGCCCCGCCGCCCCGCCGCCCCGCCGCCCCGCCGCCCCGCCGCCCCGCCGCCCCGCCGCCCCGCCGCCCCGCCGCCCCGCCGCCCCGCAGCCCCGCCGGCCCGCCGCCCCGCCGCCCCCGCCGCCCCGCCGCCCCCGCCGCCTCCGCCACCTCCGCCGCCTCCGCCGCCTCCGCCGCCTCCGCCGCCTCCGCCGCCTCCGCCGCCCTGCCGCCCTGCCGCCCCCGCAACCTTCACCGATCCCGGTTCCCCCGCCACTCCGCTGCCTCAGCTTTCCATGCCGCCCCCGCCGGCCTCGCCGTCCCAGCCGCTCCGTCGACCCCGTCGCCCGTGGCGCCCCTGCCGCCTCCGCCGCCCTCAACGCCCCCGCCACTCTCACCGCCTCCGCCTCCTCTGCTGCCGCCACCGCTCCCACTTCACCCCCTGGCGAAGAGCGCAGGGCGCAGCGAAGCCCCTATTGTCACTTGGCAGGGGGCGCGTACGCCTTAATGACTCCTTATGCATTGCTTGTTCCGCTACGCAAGACGACAAGTTGCTAGCGCCCAGAACAGCCGCCTTAAGTGTTGCAGTGCATCTCCACTATTTCTACGATCCTCCACTATTTGATGTGTAGTGGAAAAACGCGTTGACAAAATATTATTTTCACATTTTCTCCTAAACTGCTTCTGTTGTTTTAATTAATTAGTGATGCCAGGCGCGTCACCTGCGGAGGTCATTAGTCCCGTAATAGTAGTGAATACTTTATCGCGGCAGGTGGTGGTGATCTACTCCAGCTAGATCACGATATCGGGCGCCGACCTCTCTTTTGGCTTGCGGGTTTTTCCCAACCAGGCATGTCGCACCAGCGGGACTCCACCCCAACCGGAACAAATTCTAAGTTCCCAACTGGTCTTCCGAAATGTGTAGTAGTAGATGTAAATGTAAGAAGGGTAATTATGGCATACACGGCGACTTGCTTTCCTGCTCGTCGGCTCATTACGGCATCGGCGCCGCCCAGACTTCCCCTCAGGCAAAGGGGGACAAGTAGGGTGCACGAGGCCCCCATTGTCACTTGGCGGGGGCGTGTACGCCTTAACGACTCCTCATGCCCTGCGCGTTGCGCTACGCAAGACGACAAATCGCTCAGCGACCGGAACGGCCGCATTAGTGTTGTAGTGCGTCTCAACGATCCTCCGCTATTTGTTATGAGGCGGAAAAAGGTGTTGATAGCGGATAGATGATTTAGGGGCGGCGATGGTGTAACGGTTAGCCTATCGGGCTGTTATACCCAAGTTTGCGGGTTTCGAACCCGATCGAAGCCGTGGATTTTTAAGGGCGAAAAAATCCTCCGTACGCCTTCCTTCGGAGGGGAAGTAAAGCCGGCTGTCCCATGTTAGTAAATTTACTGCATGTAAAAGATCCTCAAGCCTAAATGACGCCTCTGAGCTAAATTCAAATCGCCTGTTTCGTCGCCCAAGTAATACCTTCTTTCTCCCATGGTTGGTGAAAGGAGCGTAGCGGAATTTGCGTGGTCAGGCGGAAGAGCAGGCCTCATGGCCTGAGTCTCGCCACGTAAAATAAGGCACATTCTATTCAATTGATAAAATTATTATTTTCACATTTTTCACGTAAATTTGCTTGTGTGACGTGTGCGTTTCAGTAATGACACTGTGCTGATTGGTTGTTACTTGGGTTGATGAACTCTTGCAAACTGTTCAAAACCGTCCACTCTTCCCAATTCTTTTTTATCAAAAGTTTGTTCGCAATAAGAAAAAGGCGAATTCCAAACGCGCAGCTCTGACACAGGGTTGGCATTGTTTCTTTGGAAAAGGGTTCAGTGCACTTACGATGGGCCAAAAACTGCGAGCTAAGAGTAGTACTTGATGAGCGGCTGTAGGCCGTGATCCGAAATGAGTTTCTAAGGCCTGTTACTATCAACAGTCAACGGTAATGTAGCTTTCGCAAACTAGCAAATATGTAGCAACACACGACATGACATTTCAAATGGCGATGAGTACGTCACTAATTCATTCATTCTAAGAATACTAGTTTATTACGAGTATAGTGCTGTTATAATAATAATAATTTTTATTATTATTGCTATTATTATTCCTCTAATTGATAACTAAAAATGTAATGAGTCGGTTGATTAAAAAGTCTACACCGGGTTGCAACCAGCTTCCTAAGGAGCAGATGTAGGGACTATCGGTGCCTCTACAATACTTTGCGCAAAATATGGGCTGTCCAAATAAAACAATTTTTGCACTCCTCAGTCTTTTGAGTGACCTGGGAGTTTAGAAAATTCTTACACAAATTTTGTGAAACTTAATATTATTATTATTATTATTACTATTATTATTATTACTATTATTACAATTATTATTACTACCAATATTATTTTTGTATTTTTCAATTTCATTAATTTTTTTTCGTATTTGCTATTAATGATTACCAAACCACACACATTCGCAGTTCAAACAAATCTATCTAAACAAAGAAAGAAAAAAGTGGAAAATAAGGGATCTGCGTGAGGCTGAGGGAAGGGTCTCAGACACTGAAACAACGGTTGCAGAAGAATGGCATTTTGGTAACCGGAGAGTACCAACGAGGAATGGTTAACAGCGGATATTGCAATATAACTGAAGGAGTCCATTTAGGAACGTATGATTCTTTTATTTAGAAATGCAGGGTGTTCAAAATTCCTTCCAATATTTGAATAATTTATTACAGACACATTGTTGCAGCTACATCAGTAGCTTGTTTTACGAAAGAAACAAAAACTCATAAAATTTGCATTTATCATTCCTTAGTGGCAAATAGAAGGCGAATAGCGTTCCAATGCAGTCGCTGCTTGGTAAGATGGCTTCATCCCCCGAAAAGGTGACCAATGTTCCATGGCTTAATAAGACGCAGTCAGCGTTTACGGATCCGCAAAATTTCCGTCTGGAATATGGTACCAGCTTTCAAGAGTATTCTGTAGGGAACAGCACCAGATTTAAGGAGTGTTGATGAATATTGTACTGGGTGCTACCAATGTACTCAAGTTACCCACGTTTAAAGAGACTGCCAGTGTCTTAAACTTGTCGTTAGTCTGTCCATTCTCGAACAGAGCGGCTATTGGAAAATGAAGCGAGAGTTGAAGCAGTGCAACAAGCATTTCTCCGAAATACTTCCAAGTCAACTCGTTACGTATCACGTGAACTAGAAATTCCCCGGTCGACAGTATAAAAAGTGTTACGGAAGTGACTTCTGCTGCATGGTAATAAACTTCAGATATTACATGTTTTACTACCCTATGATAGAACTCGACATTCTGCTTTTGCAAAAGACAATTTTGAAGGGATCGATGAGTATATTAAAAAACTGTGTTTATCAGATGATAACACTTTCCACATTAGTAAGCCCACAGAGAGCGCGAATTATTTTGGGATATATTACATTGTTTAATTCTGCTTTAAATATAAGTAGAAAACCTTGAAAATGAGACAATTTAGACAATATCCAACGTTCTTTTATCAATTAATGAAAAAAAACATTGAATGTAGTATTGTCATTAGAGAAGGAGATATAAAAGTAACATTATTTTTAAACATAGTTCGCGTGACCTAGAGTCTTTCAGCAAAATCCTTCCATTTATATACCAACATCCTGCAGTTTTTTAACGTTTGTCAAACACAAGTAAATCAATGACGAACTAAGAAAATTATTCAGGTGATATTCCTTCAGCTGATGAGAAATGGAAATCTGCAAGAACAAACGGAAAGACGTGTTTCATCATCATGAGTTCCGCTCGTCTTACAATGTCAATATTGTTTCTTGCTACAACCTCTGACTGACCCTTTCAGGGGTAGGATATTTTATGTCTTTACGCTTTCTTTGTCCTTCATTAGGAAGGCGTTTCGTAATGTCCATCGTCCAACGCGAAACGGAGAGGCCGAGGGGCGAAGGCAGCGCCAAGTGCAGGGAGCGGAGGGAGCAGGGGGCGTGGCCGGGGCTGAATCCGATCTGCGCGCGGCAAAGAGCGAAGGCCGCGGGGGGCGGGGCCGGCGCGAGCGGCGCTAAATGTAATCTCCGTCTCACATCGCCCACTTGTCCCACGGCGCCCTTCGCTCGCGGCGGGCGGGGCACGGAGGCGCACACGGAGCGGGCGGGGACGGGCTGGCACAGGACGTCCCCGTGTTGGGGCGCGGTGGCGGTGAAGGGGCGGGGACGAGCGAGGAAGAATGTGCTAGATGGAGTGGAACGATGTAAGGCGGGTTGACAAGCGGGGTGGTTTGGGATGAGGGGTCGAGAGGGGAGGTGACAAGAAGGTGGGATGGGACGGGGTGAGATGGCTTGGAGTGTGGTGGGGCGGGGAGACGAGTGTGATTAGAGTAGAAAGGAATGGGTGGGGTCGACGAGTAGGGTGGACGGGTTGGGTAGGCAGGTGGGTTGAAAGGGTGGGGTGGACGGGTGGGGTGGAAGGGTGGGG
>BLKR01006851.1:0-48777 GCA_011170035.1 Teleogryllus occipitalis | reverse complement strand
CAGGGTGTTTCAAAATGAATAGCGGGGCTTTAAAGTGTTATAATATTTAGTACATCAAGCTTGCAGCCGCGGGTGATATATCAAATGATAGAGGAACTCAAATAGTTTTACATAGTAGCCTACAAGTGTTCAATGTGAGCACCCTTCGTTACTCGGCACACGTCAAGACGATATGTGAGTTCTTCCCAAACTTTGGTTAGTGTCTCATTAGTAATTGCCGCAACAGCTGTTTCAATCCTGTTCCTTAATTCGGGAAGGTTGGCTGGCATTGGAGGCACATACACTCGATCCTTAATAAACCCCCAAAGATAGAAATTCCACGGCGTTAGGTCGGGTGACCGTGGAGGCCATGGGAAACAATCATTAGGCCCCTTACGGCCAATCCAGCGGTCGGGTACTGTGAAGTTAAGCCAATCGCGTACCTCGTTATGCCAGTGAGGCGGCGCACCATCTTGCTGAAAGATGAAGTTCTCTGGTTCATCCTGTGTCAGTTGAGGGAAGAGCCATAGCTGTAGAGTATCCAGATAAGAGTGACCAGTTATAGTTGCTTCACCAAAAAAGAAAGAACCATAAACTTTCTGTTGGGATATGGCACAAAAAACATTCAATTTAGGTGAGTCTCGTTGCACTTATACCATCACGCGGGGATTTTGTGAATCCCAAATCCGAACATTATGGGTGTTTACTTGACCACTAAGGTGGAAGGTCGATTCATCACTGAATACGACAAGATCCAGAAAATTATCATTGTCATTCAACAACATGTCGTTAGCAAAGTTGGCACGTAAAACATAGGCAGTAGGCTTCAGAGCCTGTAACAACTGCAAACGATAAGGGCGTAGTTGCAAGCGTCGCCGCAAAACTCTCCAAACAGTCGTCACAGGAATTGCTAATTCACGATTAGCCTTCCGAACGGATTTCATAGGGCTACGCGTGAACGAATTACGCACTTGCTCAACGCTCTCTTCACTAGTTCTTGGTCGTCCCGTACTCTTGCCTTTACAAAGGCAGCCAGTGTCTTCAAACTGATGATACCATCTACGAATATTGTTATCACCTGGAGGATCACAACCGAACTTAATCCGGAACGCACGTTGCACAGTAACAACAGATTCCGTCTTTGCAAACTGTACGCTTGCGTTGCAAACTTGTACGTTTGCAAACTGCAAACTGTACACAAAACGCTTTCTGTTCTTTAGTCGCCATCTTTGCTACTAGCGCTTTCTATCGGATTGCGGCGGAAACATTCCGCATTGATGCCAACAAACAAAACTGTTTGAGTTTCTCTTTCATTTGATATATCCCTTGTGGCTGTAAGTTTGATGTAATAAATATTATAACACACTAAAACCCCGCTATTCGTTTCGAAACACACAGTATATATATATATATATATATATATATATATATATATATATATATATGCATTCAGTTTTTCCAAAATATCTAAGAAAAAATAGAAAATATGTAAAAGAACATACTTCCCCCAACTTCAACATTGCGATAATACAATGCTCTGTAAAAATAATTGTTAGTTTTTGTTCGAGTTATGCATGAGATCTATAAAACGTGAGCCAGCAAATGGTTGAAATTACTTCTGCTTCACATACATTCACTCATACTTAAAAAAAGAAAAAGTATTTATTGATCCTTGTTCGACACACAATTGTTTCGATTTTGGAGAGTCATAATAATCTTAAAAATAAACAATGGTTATAAATATAACATGATACATGGATTTTTTTACAAAAATTAATAGATACTGGCAGAAAAGATAACTATGAAGGAGCTAAAAGATCTTTTGGATAACGTGATTTAATAAAAAACTTGATAAATATTTTTGTAAATAAATAGGAAATCCGAATATTCTAAGTTTATGAAGTAAATCATGTCATATTTTATCAAACGCTTTTTCAACTTCCAAAAATAACGCAAATGTAAATTGTTTCTTTTGAAAACTAGTCGCTATTAAATCTGTAATTCTTAACAATTGTTGTATTGTAGAATAATTAGATCTAAATCTAAATTCAGAATTTGGAGGTAAATTAGTTTGATTAATAAATTTAATAACTCTCGTTGAAATTATTTTTCAAACATTTTTGGAAATACAGACAATAAACTAATTGGACGAAAATTTTCTGGTCTACAATGATCTTTTTGTGATTTAGGAATGGGTAATAAATTGCTATTTTTCATACTGAAGGATAGTAATGAATCTAAAATGAGCGTTGTATATTGCTGTTAATGAACTAATAGTGGAATGATGAAAATATTTGAACGCTATATAAGGAAGTCTATCTAAATCTGGATATTGATATTTTTTAAGTTTTGTTATAATAAATTTAACATATGAAAGAGATATAAATTTGATACGTTTAGAATGGGTATTAAATGGATCATGAATTTTTTAAATATATTTTGATGAAAGGAATAATTGATAATCTGATTATCGGTAAATGACCTACAAAATTATTGTGCAAATAGTTCCGCCTTTTCAAAATCTCAAGTAGCAATTTTATTTGAATCTTTTAAAGTAGTTATTTGATGTTTCTCTTTTGTTATAATTCTAATAGCAGACCAAAGTGATGAAGAATTCCGTTGAAGTTGGGAATAATTATTAAATATAGTAAATAATTATTAAATTCAGAATGTCGATTTTCTTCTTTTTTAGAACAGGGTTAGTTAATAAATTTAATGATTTCTTAATTATGGAATCATGAGTAAGTTGCTATTTACGACGAGTAATGTCTTTAAGAGTTATTAAACTTAATAATTCTTTGGGTAAAACATTAAATGATAAGAGTTTTGGAAAAATGAGAATAAGTCGTTGATAATTCTAATGCTTTTTAACATCATATATAATAATCAAAATGTTATTATCAACGTCAGAAGAAGTAAGTAAAGAGGAAGAATATTTTTAAAGCATTGCGTACAAGAATTAAAAACATTACAATTAACCCTTCCATTAATGAGAGAATTATTATACTGATATGAAATTAAAATTTTATGAAATGTTTTTAAAACTGAATTGTAGTTTGAATTTAAAGCAGGTGTACGATATTGCATTGTCGGGAATTTTATATTTTTGGAAAATACAATATCAAGAATATCACGAGTAATCTTGTTACTATACGAATAACAAGTTGGCTGCGAAGGAGCATGAACAGACCAATTATTTAGAGGGATTAGATTATACATGATTTGACCTTGTGAATAAGTACTATTTCATCCCCATTTTTGGCATTTAAATCCCCTAAATACATCCCCATGATTTTTGGCATTTGAAATTTTGGCATTAAAAATCACCGAGTAAAAGTGTTTTTGAATGATAATTTTTTGTTAGGTGGTTAATATGCCGCTATTACATTTATGGCATCTATAGAAAAGAAAAGTGAGAGTTACTAAATCCAATTCAGAAGAATTAGGAACATATAATTGTAAAAGTTTGATTTTTCTACGTATGAAAATTGCTACACCTCCTCCAGTAGGGAGAGAATTCTGTCTTTTATATATATATATATATATATATATATATATATATATATATATATATATATATATAATATAATTTGGAATAGCACGTTTTTTAATGAGTGAAATGTGTTTCCGTAACACAAGCAATGTCTATGTTTTGACTATATGAAAAGTGTTCAAATTCAGCTAGCTGACATAGAAGACCATTAGCATTCCAATTTAAAATTTTTACTTAAGTGTGATTTATTATTGAATATTCGTGGAACAACATCTTGAATTAATGGATGTATTTTGGGAAGTATTCATTTATTTCACGTCCACAAGAGTTAATAACTGTGTGTGACGTGCTATGGGGAAGTGAATTATGTGCACGTTTTCAAAAATTTTGTGATCCCAACCCCAAGCCATATACTACTTGAATATTGAATACAGAAAGAAAATGAGTGTATTTTGCAAGAATTTTCAACAATAATATTCACTCCAATTTAATAAAATCTATTTTTAAGGGTAAATCAATTAATTTGGTCTCTTGTCCCTCATCATGTCCGTCAAATACTTGCTGCAACGACATCATGGAGAACAAAGGCTCGAGAAGATCTGAAAGGTCCACAAAGTTAATGACAACTGCAGAATCCTTGTCGTTATGTCACCTGAAATAAATCGTTATATCCTACATAAAGACTACGGTTACAATTCATTCGATTACCAGATGGTTACGCAAGAAAGAATTACATTCGCGACTACTGGTAGGACGACTCCTTTCAGCTTTATCCATCGTAATCGTCGATCTCAAAGACGGAATTCTGACCTGCAACGGACTCTCGGGCAACCTCTAGGGCAGAGGTTCCAACGGGGTCGCTATTTATTGACCCCCTCCCTGAGGGTCGATGAAATCTCGAAGTGGGAAGTGGGGCAATGATGATCAAGTTGATATAGTCAAGTTGATATCAAGTTCAATTGCCGAATATGAATCGGCGACTGATCCTTATAATAAATATCCCATTAATGAGAAACTTAGACTTAAATAAAAAATTACTAATTTGCTAATAGTATCTATCATTGATCCTTAGAAGTTAAGATGTTTAGAAAAATGAAGAAATTATAACTATGCATTCACAACGATACTCTTGTCACACGAGAAAGTATTCTCCGCAATATGCTCTAGAGAAATATTATGACCAGTTCTTGAAACAGCATTTTCCATGAATAGCACTGCAAAGAAGACTCAATAGAGAAAACCTCTGGAAAATGGTGAGCTTTCGACAAAAATATTCTTACTGCCTGGCCCTGGTTACGAACTTGTGGAAAAGATCTTACAATATATAGTAAATTACTTCGTCCTATATATTAAATTACACATTGTCTAGTCAGAAACAATGTTTTGTGGGTCTTTGACTTTGAAAAATCGTTTGATGGGAAAATGTTTGTCTGTCCGTCCATCTCTCCGCGTGTGTGTGTGTCCCCCCATCCGTGCGTACATCCGTCCGTCCGTCCGTCCGTCTCTCCAAACTTTTCCCCAAAATTGATTTTCTTGATATATTTAAAGGCTCTCTGTGTTTGAAATGGGTATTTTGATTTCGAGGGGTACTTTACGAAAAGCCTCAAAAACATTTTCAAAATGTTCTCAAAAATGGCTGCAAATATTTTCATTGAAATTTGTTCTCGTACAAAATAATGCACACTTGAGAAGGTGGTCCTCTACCAACTCAAAAACAGCTCCAAATTTTTCCTTTTAATGTTATCCTCGTATGTATGGAAGCACGGTAAAAAGAAGTGGTGCTAATGTCCAGCCAACTCTCTGTATTTTTGAAAATTGTGACACGTTAACATTTTAAAATTACAAGATTAAGATTTTCTTGTTTTAAACAAAATCTGTTCTAAACATCAGCTTCTTGAAAGATGTTATATACAGTTGAAAAAACGAGCGTAATTAATGCAATAAATTTTTTTTTCTCAAAGACCACTCCCAATTTTATCTTCAAATTATTTTGTCGGGTAAAACAAACGAAGGTTTAAAGAACGGAGCAAATCTGATTTTCGTTGATCTCTCTGAATTTTAAAAAGGTCATGTTGGAAATAATGGGGGTGACAATTAAATTTTGAAGCGTCGTCCCAAGGGAGTAGGCCAAAGTGACTTCACGGGCCAGCTGTAAAGCGCGCGGCGAGTTAACTTGATGAACATGAGTTCAAGCCTCGGTGTGGAAAACTGTTTGCTGATTGAAAACACTTTTACAGGTTGATGTAGTAGTATATAATATTTAGTGATGAAAAGACAAGTTTAAAAAACTCTTATTGCCGGGCTCGAACGGAAAAAGCAACGAAAAAGTGGAACAAACTTGTTTCTAAATGTACTAAATTACTTCATGTAACTCGTTGTCTAGTCAGAATCGAAATTTTTTGTGAATCCTTTATAGCGAAAAATTGAACGTCTTAAAACGTCTGTCCGTCCGTCTCTTTGTTTGTCATCCTGTCCGTCCGACTGTGTGGTCAAAGTTAGCGCCTGAACCGTTCAGTGAATTTTCTCTAAAATTGATATTCCTCGATCAATTTAAAGGAACTCGAGGTCTTCTGCCTCCAATTTTTTAATTAAACTTCGTCCTCGGATAGTGTACATGTTAAGAAAATGATGCAGATCTCACTTTTATAAAATCCCTAATTTTCTGAACATTGCGAATGTTTCATTCATCTTTCTACAACTACAATATTGAAGATACCGATTTTTTTCTTTATGAAATCTATTCTTTTGAGACATCTTGAAATGAGGTTTTGTACAATTTTTCGATCTTTTTGTTTGATTTTTTTATTGTACTCGAGTAGTGGATAAACCAATTTACAGATTAGGTTTGAAATAGGATACAAACACTATAATAAGTTATACAATGTTAACTCGTAAGCACCGGTGTACTTGCAATTAAACGAACTCAACCCAATTTTATATGTGAGAGGGAATCCCCTCAGGGAACCTCATTCATATAGATTTAATGCTCCGCGCAGTGATGTGATGGCAGTGGGAAATGAAGTAGAGTCAGCTTAGAATTACGTGTTTATAATAGTTATCGAGGTCAGAATGGATCTTTAGGAAGGCGTGATTTGATTCTAGTAGGACCAGGTGCTAAAACAGCACGTACTTTTTCACCTTTAGTAATAGTTATGTAAAACTATTTATATCACAATTTCTCTCGGAAATAACGCATCTCAGTCATCATTTTTTGTAAACCGCATTTCAAATCATTGAACACGTGGTGTTAAACTAAATATTTTCAATCAAATAATAACACAATTTGACAATAATAATATTTTTTAAATTTTATTTTCTTATATAGAGAAGTAAGCGCTTTATAAGATTACGTAGAACTACAACCTAGCAAACTTAGTACTAAGTGTTACATGAGAGCGACGACACTCCCACCGGAGACCTCAATAAACAATAGTTTTGTATGCGAGAATGTATGGGAGAATAGGATAATTACAGGAAGAAAAGAAAGTAATAAGTAAGTTTGTGAAATCATGCGTTTCTCTTTAAGGTGGTTTAATTTTGTCCATCGAGAATACAGATTTGATTATTCGGTGTTGTTTATACGTTTTTCCTAGGCTGAATATGGAAGTTGCAGGGGAGTTAACTCGGCCAGGAAGAAAAAAGTTTTGATTAGTGACTGATATAATCATCAATCGTGTGAAGAACAATCTCTTTGTGGAGTTGCTTGTTTGACACGTACCAAGACGCCAGACAATGAGCAATGGATCATTCTGATATGTCCTGAAGCCTAGCAATTTTTATTTCGTATATTTCAAATAGGTTTTAAATTATTTATAAAAGGTTAATTTGTAAATGTATAACAAAAACTCGAATGTAAAAACGAACACAGAAGCATGAAATAATATACAAATTTTAACTTACAAACGATCCAACTGCCTGGAATTACGTTCACAAAGCGCAAATTTAGGTCCGGGCGTCTTCCTTTGTTGCCAAATTACACAAAATATACTCATATTTTCAAAAAATTTAACATTACCTCATTTGAAGATCTGTTTTTGAGGAACACATTTCATTAAGAAAAAAATGTATCTTCATAATTGTAGTTGTAGGAAGACGCCGAAAAAAGTTTTAATATTTTTTTAATTTTCGAAAAATGAGACGTATCAATGAACATGAGACCTGCGTCATTATCTTGAGCATTCTTTACTTTAAATTCTAAATTAAATAAAAAAATATTTCTACCGCTCTTAAGAAAAAAATGGTTTAAAAAAATAAAAATTGCCTAAGTTAGACAAACATTTCGCAAAAAATACTAATGTTTTGGAAAACTAGTAATTGACATTAGTTTTAGATATGTTTTCGTGAACACATTACACTGAGAAACTAGTGGTATTACAGAATGACACAGACTTTATCGTAGTAAAGTTTACTAATTTCCTTCGTGTGGACTGGCTTTACGGTGTTGCCCCATCCTCTTGCCAGCTGCTATCTATCGCCCATAGTACATATTTTTGACATTTTCTCAACTTTTCGATTTCCTAATAGTAGAACCAAACTATTATTTTAAGAATATTAAAGATGGCTATAACCTTGTAGGACAAAAACCAACCCGTTCATAGCAATATTCATTGAAAAATTTGGATCCGTTTTTGAGAAAATGCCGTTTGAGCGTTTCTGAAAATGCGGAATTTTGAGCTAATTTTAACAGAAAGCTGTTGAGTTTTCAAGAAACTTTAAATAACTATTTTAAGCACATGTACTCATAAATACAATATTGAGAACAAATCACCGATAGTATAAATATTAACGACGTGAGAGACAAGTCAAAAAAATTAATTTTTTGTAAAAATTGTTTAATAATTTTAAAAAGTTTGTGTTTGAAGAAAAATTACACGAAAAATAGTCTCATTTTGAATAATTGTACATTACCAATTTCTGTTTTCAAAGAAAAATATTTCATCCTGCTGTTTTCAAAGAACAGATTTAATAGAGGAAAAAATGTGTACTTTCAATATTGTAGTTGTAGGAAGACGACGAAAAAAATTGAATTTTTACATTTTTCTAAAAATCGGGGATTTTAAGGAAAGTTAGATATGCACCATTCTCTCGCTTATCCTTCACGCTATCTAAGAACAAAGTATAACAAAAAAATAGGAGCCATTTAAAAAGAATAAAAATGTTAAGACTTCATGTAAAGTACCCTAAAAAATCTAAATATCAGTGTCAAACACCCAAACCCTTGATTTAGGATAGATCGATTGGGAGAATATCAATTTTGGAGAAAAACGGCTGAACGGGTTCCGAGCTAACGTTGACCCCAGACGGACAGACAGACGTTTCTAACGTCAATCGATATTTCAGTATCAAAGTCTCACAAAACGTGGATTCTGACAACACAATGTATTAGAAGAAGTATTTTACAATATTTAGGAATAAGATTTATGCATGTGATCGTTACCAGGGCAAGGCAATAAGAGTTTTTTGACGAAAATTTACGGTTTTCCAGTCCACGATTGCAACAATTAAGTGCCAGAAAGTAAAAATATCTACCTGGATTTAATTAAAGGTTAGATTATGAAGATGGAGAAGAAGAAAAAGAAGAAGAAGAAGAAGAAGACGAATGAAGTTAATTCAGAATAAAATATCTTAAAGTCAAGTACCCACCTGAAATATTCGTTTTAAACTCGTAGGGACTTTTCTCAGGTCATATCGACTGGGGAATATTTATTTTAGAAAAAAAGCGGTTTTGGCCATAGTGTTTCTCACAGACGGACCGACAGACGGGCATACAGAAAGACGCTCGAAAAATAAACACCTTTTTCGGTAACAGATGATTAAAAAAATCATTTTTTCTTAAAATCTCACTACCAAAATTCCGCAACATTCTTTAACGTTCTTAGTACGCTATATAACTACGTATTTACATACGTTTACGCCAAATTAAGTGTCAGTTTAGCCATTTCCCCTATGCAAGTTGTCATACGAATACCAATCTAAAATGTATTCCCAATGCCTGTAATTTTCATATTTCTCGAGGTAATTTGTCCTTGCAAATGGCGTGGTGGCCGTAAGCGCCGTCGTACGGGAAGAGCGATTGGAGCGCTGCGCCAAGAGTTACAAGTGGCGCTGACTTGCAAGGCCCCCTTGTTCGCGGAATGCGACGCGCGCCTGCAATTCCAATTTGCGAAATGTTTAACGGAGGACCGCAGTGACTTCATATGTCGAAGTACTTAAGTTTCGACAGCCTCTCAAGGCCGTCGCGCGCCTCCTGGGATCCGTGCGGTGATAAAGCGTCGTTTTCTTAGTAGTACGGAGCGATGACAATCTGCAGCCGCTCTTGAGAAAACAGTCATCGGGGCGGGCGCCCCGCTCGGGAACTGGTTTGGTGACCTTAGCCCTGAAACAGAGGCATCGCGGGCGGCACGCGACGGCGCGGCGCAGGGGGGCGTGGCGGGGCGGAGCGGGGCGGGGCGGGGCTATGCATTACAACACCTACAACACGTCAAAGGTGCACATTTGTGACGTTATTCATCTTTTGAAGTCTCGAGAAATCTATTAATATAGTAAACATTTATAATTGTTTAGAAATAAAATATTTTCGTAAAGCTGGATCTTTTCTGCTACGTACTGCTGCATACCAATAAACAACTATGGTGGTTGTTCTACAAGAAAAGGAAATGGGAGTTTTTTTTACTACTCTTTGAATATAAGCTTCTTGTAATAAACACATCGAAATTAAATGATTCCTTTGACATTCTTACGGCCACAATTGAGGCAGATCCATCAAAGAACTTAAAAGTTCAACGACATAAATTTTAGTTCCTGAGTAAGGTGTGGGAGATAGTACTGCTGCACGGTCGCTTGTGAACCACATCAGTTAAGTGATCCTCAAAACCTATGTACATCAAAATGCCAGGCTATATTTTTCCTGGATTTTATAGTAAGTTTATCTTTACTAGTTTCGTAGAGTAGTCCAGCAGAGCTACAAAATAGCACAGACTTTAGCGTAAAAGATTGTTGCCTATTCTTTTCAGTCGGTGTTAGCATTTCGGTTTTGCTTCAGCTAAGGCTGAAGCAAAACCGAAATGTTCCAGCTGCGAACAATTGACGCCTAGAAAAAAAAATCCGAGGGTCTCAGGGGATACCTTCCACCTCATCAGGACAATTCTCATTGAAGAGGCCTCTCGCACTGCTCAAAGACCACGCTCTTAGGCCCTAACCCATTACATAAGTGCATTGTAAAACAATTTTAGACATATTAGGGGCCACAAAACGTAGATTATGATAAAAGGTCACATAGAAATCTATAATTCTTGCTCCCATTTGTAGAAAATTTCATTCTCTAAGTACCAGGGGTCCACAATACTAGTATTTCTGTTGAAAAAGTCACTTTTCGCCGTAGAATTACTAGTATAACACTTTTTTTTACTACATAAGATGATCCAAGAAAACCTCTTGGATCATCTTGGCAAACATTCAGTTGTGATAAATTAGAAAAAAGGAGAGAAGTGGCAAGTATAATTGCATTTCTCAGGAAAAAGTATGTCGATTTGCAAACTTTTACCACCCACGGATGTCACATTTATAAGATACAGCCTTTTAAAAACGCAAATTTTACGTAGGAAGAATAACTGGAGAAAATGGTTTCCATGCCAGCTTGAGCAACCTCGAATGCGGCGTTCAGACCTAATTTTTTTGATTTTATTTTATTTTATTTTACGTTAAAACAGTTAAAAACTGTGTGTGATGTGCTGTTGGGAGAAGTGACCTTAGGCTGCAATAATGACAGAAACCTTCCTTTATCAATACCATTCCTGACATTTTATTTACACGAGTTGAACGAAGGTTGTGCCGCCAGACTGCCACAAGCAATTGAAGGTTATTTCGATACATTTTTAAAATTATGTTCTACTTATAAATTCTTTATTGGTTATTATTTATTTATTATTTACTTAGGGATGACCTGAATATTTTGATCTGTTGATTACATGTGCGTAATATAATATTAAATGTTTGTAAAAGTAAGTTGGATTAATACTAACGAATGCTTTAATATGAAATTACTTATGGTGGCAAGAATAATATTAGCATAGAATGGGGGTGGAAGAAATGTAAAAAATTAAATGTTAATAACGTAAATTATATTATTATTAAATATAATTTTTTATGAATAATATAAATATATGCCAATGACTGCACTCGCATCATTGTTAACAAAAAAAATCAGCAAAATTGTTTACCTTATCATCCACGACGAATAAAAGGTAATTTATCACATCCATCGCATATAGTTTATAAATTCTTGAAACAAGTGGTCGTCATATTTTCAAAATATTCTGCTTCTCTATATGAGTGTTTATTAAACATCAGCGCCGGTGGTCGACCCCCAAACAAAAACAGTCCGAGGCGAACACCGCAACACACATAACAGGTTAAATTCTTGAACATTTCCACCAAATATAATTATTACAGAAAGCTGTCTGTTTAACGAAGTTGAATTTAAAACTTAACAGTTAATTAGGTATTAAAGAAAACGACAAATCACTAAAAAATACACCCGTAAAATTATTATAATATGCTTACACTTAATGAGTGAGGATATTGCTTCCTTGCGTGACTGACGTGCTCGGACTGTGCTCCAATATTTTACTAATTTTGACTACTTTCTTACATCTTTCAGGTACCTTTTGTTTTTAAATTGTTTTCTTTACTTGTTTACTTGTTACAGGAACGCTGAAAGAGATTTATATTGTCCGAAGCAGTGGAAAAGAAGTAAATAGTTATTGGTTTAAAAGACAGCGTAACGGACAAACGTGCATTTTAACGAGTTCAAAGACTTTTAATACAAATTTGCTGTACAAATAAATTTAGTTTTGCGTAAAGGGTTAAACAACTAGTGAAAGTGTTGTGATAATTGTGAAAAACATCAAAATTCAAAGTTTCGCATATATTAGTAACGGAAAATTTTGAACCTTGTGATTCACATTTCTTTTATTTTTAAATAAATACGTAACTTAAATTAAATAATTTAATACACGTAAATTAAAAAGATAATTTAGGAAACATTTTTGACACATAATCTGATTTCTCATCTAATTATTTATTCTCATATTTGCCACGCATTTGATACGCATTCGTGACAGCTACTATTCGCTATACACTTTCTACTCTGTACACTCTCAAAGCCGACCTTCTGAAAGCCTTCACACACGTAAACAAAAATTTAGATGAACATATTAGAAGGCTCGAAGAGGTCGTTCAAAACTCAGACGGTTGGACAACAATAGGCAACACCGCAGAAACTTTCAACCGTCCATCCGCGAAAGCAAAAACACAATCATCATAACCAATCATGACTCAAAACAGATTTGCTGTGTTAGATTATGACAATGATTTTCCATGCCTTCCCAATCCTCACTACCCCCTCCCATCATCGACACGTCCACCCACAAACCGACGCAAACAGGCTAGCAAGCGCAAAGAAACAAAGACACGTAGAGTTGCGCAACCTGGCCCACAAGTAAACAAGGACATTCCTACTGAGCCCACCAAAAAGGTACTAATTTTAGCAGATAGCCATGGGCGACAAATCTCCTCCCTGCTCAGTGGGAAACTCCCATCCAATTTCTCTGTCATGTGTGTGTTTAAACCTAACGGGAGGTTTGCCGACGTGATCAGTGAATTGGACACCCACACAAAAACTCTCACCAATCGGGATACAGTCATCATCATAGGAGGGCAGAATGACATCAATTTGGGTGGCCACTTTACACCTGAGCAACATGTTGACAAGCTACAACGTGCCGCCCAAAACACGAACATTGTAATCTCGACTCTGCCCTTCTGGTACAACAAACCAACACTGTGCAAAGAAATTAGACACGCAAACAACAAATTAAAACTGCATCTGAGAGGCACACATAGTAAATTATTTGAGCTTAACTTTCTCTCAGAAAAACACTTCACCCGGCATGGTCTTCACTTGAACCTTGTCGGAAAACATGCACTCGGTAGCGAACTTGCCAAACACATCCTTACACCTCAGCAGTATCCTATCCAAGATTCATCCCCACCTACATCTCCTAGTTCTCTTCCATTCTCCGGAACCCCTTTGGACCCAATTACCTTATCCCCTCAACCTAATCCTTGTACTACCTCTCCCATTATTCATTCCCCTACATCTGTAACCCCTCCTTCCTCACCTCCTAACACTGCTGGGACACGATACTTCCTTCGACCACGCACTCGAGGTAAAAATGAGATAAATAAATAGCAATTACAGTCAGATGCAGCAGAAAAGCATCCGTGTAGGTACATTCAAAAGATTCAAATAATGCATCATAATGTGCAATCTCTTTCAAATAAAATTGAATTTATCGAGGCAGCATTAGAGTGTGATCTCAGTCAAATAGATGTTCTTTGCTTTACAGAACATTGGTTATCTCATAATGATCTAAACACACTCCAAATTCCTAGTTTTTACCTTGCAGGATCTTATTGTAGAGCAAGGGAATCAAATAAAGGCCCTGCTTACGGAGGTTCGTGTATTTATGTAAGAAATAATATTGATTCTACCTTCTTGTCAGAATTCAATTTATATGCAGTTGAAAAAGTTTTTGAAATAACAGTTGTACATCTTACTACGCTCAAAATTATTTTACTTTGCATCTACAGACCTCCAACAAAGCAAGCTTTAGATTATTTCAATTTCGTAGAAAATCTAGAGATAACTCTGAACAAAATTAGTAATCTCTCTTTTAAATCCATTGTTGTATGTGGAGATTTCAATATTGATTTTCTGAGCGAATCCCACGAAAAAGAGCAGTTTCTCAATTTAATTCATTCTTTTAATTTAGATATTACAGTGAACGTACCTACACGGAATACTCTTAAATCACAAACAGCAATAGATCAAATTATAATTAACAAAACCACAACTAGATATGAAATAATAACGAATAATCTAGGTTACAGTGACCACGATGCACAAATTCTTACAATTACTAATAACATGAATACGGACACAATAAATAAAACACGCATGTGCAGAGCATTTACTACAGTTAACATAAAGTTATTTACGGACTACTTGCTGAAAGAATCATGGGAGGCAGTTTATAACGCTATTGACACAAATGAAAAATATAATTTATTTTTCTCAAAGCTTTCATTTCTCTTTAACGCATGCTTTCCTATTAAAAAGAGAAAATTAAACATTTCACGAAAAAGTAATACTTGGATCACAAAAGGAATTAGAACATCGTGTAAAAATAAACGTACTCTCTACTTTATTTCTAAACGTCATGACGTATCTCAAGATTTCCGTATCTACTTTAAAAAATACAAAACATTGTTACGAAAAGTCATAAGGCAGGCTAAAATCATGAAAAACGATCAGGATATTTTGAACTCAAATAATAAAACAAAAGCAATGTGGAATATAATAAAAAATACTACCAAATCAACTAGAAAACCCGTAGAGAATGTTGTTTTAAAATATAACGATATAAATGTGAACGATCCGGCAACAGTGGCTAATCTCTTTAACCAATACTTTTCGAGAATTGCTACCGATCTCACTAAGAGTCTTCAGCCACAAAATTCAAAAACAGACAGTTCACCCAAAATTTTAGACACAATGTTCGTTTCCGAAACTTCTTCCTATGAAATTCTCAAAATAATCGGTAAACTAAAAAATAAATATTCGTCCGGTTTAGATGAATTCCCGGATTCTTTGTTAAAGACTTGTGCGTATGCCATTATACACCCGTTAACTCACATATTTAATGCATCTTTATGCACTGGAACGTTTCCAGATATTTTCAAAACAGCTAAAATTAAGCCGCTTTTCAAAAAAGGCAACAAAAATGAAATTCAAAATTATCGGCCCATTTCTCTTCTATCAGTTTTTTCAAAAATATTAGAGAGACTTTTTTACGTACGAATGGAAACCTTTCTCACTAAACACGACGCGCTTTCAGATTGCCAACATGGATTTAGAAAATCAAAATCAACGGAAACAGCAATATTTTCTTTTCTTAAAGATGTCGCCTCATCATTGGATCAAAACGTGGCACCTATTGGATTATTTTTAGATCTCTCAAAAGCTTTTGACTACATTGATCATGACATTTTACTTTCCAAATTACCTTCATATGGAATTCGTGGTATTGCTCTAGATTGGTTATGTTCGTACCTTAAACAACGATCTCAGAGAGTTGAAATACCTTACTGGAATGATGGAACATTACGTACGCACCTTTCCGACTCTTTGCCCATTGCATGTGGAGTTCCTCAAGGATCAATTTTAGGCCCTATTCTGTTCCTACTTTACGTAAACGATATGCCCTCGACGATTCGAAACGGAAGAACGGTTCTCTTTGCGGATGATACGAACATCCTTTGCAATAAAGAAACCGTAAATAGTACAATATCAGATGTTTCAAATTGGTTCCGAAATAACAAATTAATAGTAAACGAAAAGAAAACGGTTTTAATGCAGTTTTCCATTTCAAATAAACAATTCTGTGCTCCATTGAAAATGAACAGTGTACCATTGACTGATGTTAAGGCAACAAAATTTTTAGGTCTCTCAATTCAGTCAAACCTTAAATGGAACGTCCATTTAAATGAATTGAACACAAAATTAAGTTCATTATGCTACGCGTTCAGAATTCTTACAAATTCAGTCAGCCTTCATACTGCTCGTTGTGTATACTTCGCGAATGTTCATTCCCGCCTGAGATATGGCATAATATTCTGGGGAAATACATCTTATAGTTCCCAGACTTTTAGATTACAAAAACGAATTGTACGAATAATAACCAAATCCCACCCACGTGATTCATGTAAGCCTCTCTTCATTAATCTAGGTATTCTACCATTACCGTGTCTTTTTATTTACGAATCAGTGGTTTTTGTAAAAAATGACTTGCTCAAGGGCGGGAATATTTTTTCAGAAAATGCCGAAATCTATTACTATAACACTCGACGTAGAAATCATATTCATCAGGTGACAGTATCAACAGCTCATTACAAAAAATTCACATACAATACATGTACATTATTTTACAACACTTTGCCAGATGACATTAAACGATTAAATTCAATAGAAAAGTTTAAATCACAAGTGAAATCGTTTCTGCTACATAACTGTTTCTATACAATTAGAGACTATACTGAGCATCACAAGAAAAGTAACATGAATTTTAACAATGATACATAATGCATTAATTACCATTTGGACTGTATAAATGAGTATAAACAACCTGTAACAACTATTGTAACACAGCTTCCGGGTCAATGACCCCCATCTCGATCAGGTTTTTCGTCCAGTTTCCCTGATCCATTGAGCAAATGCTGAGATGGCCCATTGTTTTGCTTCTGGACATAAATGTAACTTCATTTTCTCTGCACGTCTTCTAGAATTCAGTGGGAAATACAATTATTCAAATTATCATTTCCATGTTGTCGCGGCAGGAAGTAATAAGAGCCAAAATTTATTGCTTATTTATCTTTGAAAATAGATTTTATTACATGGGAGTTTTTTTGTTGTTTTTTTCTCCCTTTCAAAATTCAAAATTTATTGCTTATTTACCCTTGAAAATAGATTTTTACATGGGAGTTTTTTTGTTTTTTTTTCTCCCTTTCAAAATTCAAAATTTATTGCTTGTTTATCCTTGAAAATAGATTTTATTACATGGGAGTTTTTTTTCTCCCTTTCAAAATTCAAAACTTAAGTAGTATATGATTTAGTGTAGGGATCACAGGATTTTGAAAATGTGCACACAATTCACTTTTCCCCATAGCACGTCATACGCAGTTTTTAACTGTTTTTTGACGTAAAATAAATATAATAAATAATAAATAAATAAATAAATAAATAAATAAATAAATAAATAAATAAATAAATAAATAAATAAATAAATAAATAAATAAATAAATAAATAAATAAATAAATAAATAAATAAATAAATAAATAAATAAATAAATAAATAAATAAATAAATAAATAAATAAATAAATAAATAAATAAATAAATAAATAAATAAATAAATAAATAAATAAATAAATAAATAAATAAATAAATAAAACAAATAAATAAATAAATAAATAAATAAATAAATAAATAAATAAATAAATAAATAAATAAATAAATAAATAAATAAATAAATAAATAAATAAATAAATAAATAAATAAATAAATACTTTTATTCGACAGGAATGGTACTAAGCACTGAAATCTTTTGCAGAATTTCTCACAATTTTTCACATTTATTTGAATGTACACATGTTGAAAGGACACGCTAGGTGTGAGAAATACTTAACTGCCATGTCAACAAAATGATAATAGCACTCGTTCATTCATTATAGGAATATATATCTTAATTTTATTTTAAAAAAGTAACGTACGAGGTTGGAACCAGTCCCGAGCTTACCTTCAGATAAGTTGGCAGCAAAAATGAAAGACTTTAGCGGGATTTGCTGCTGTCAATATCCCCTGCGTCAAGAGATTTTCTGAAACGAAAGCATAGTGACCATTGTGACTTAGAGTTTTCTAATTTGTGTGATTTTGGACTATTTAAATAGTTGATGATATTATTTATTATTTTCAGAGTTATTTGGATCATTGTTATTAGTTGTGTTGTAGAAAGTAGTGATTAGTAAGATTATCTTACGTGTAGGGAGCGGATTTGCATGTAAATCATATTTATACAGGTACAAGATACAATGCAGGTACAAGATACAATAATATTTTTTGAATTTTACAAGACATTCTGAATGAAACAGAACCATTTCTACTTGATATATTTTTAAATATTTTGGTTAAATTACATACTTTACCCACTACTGCATTTTACTCACATTTTAATATATTTAAACGTCAAAACGGAACATTGAAGTCGCGAATTTGATACTTGTAATACTGAATCATGTATCTCACAAGGCAATTCAATACGCTACTATCATTGGACTTTCTTCTAGGATTGAGAAACTTTGTCCCTCCCTATTGATTTTTGAAAACCGCGACAACGGGATCAAGGATGAGCGGCCTATGTGAGGCAGAAGTAAATTCTATCATGTGCTTGCTCATGTTTCATACCCCATGCATAGCTCGATCAAAAACTAAAAAATAGTTTGTACAAATCATTCGTTGTTATCGCGTTGTTGGAATTCGCCGACGGGGCTAGATACGTTCTCTCCCCCCCTCACACACACACACACACACACACACCGATATTACTATTCACTTGAGCACCATCCTCTTGCATAATATTGAATATACGTGCAATATTTGCAATTTTAAAAAATAAGAATTTCTCAAAAACGTCTCCAGATCCATTTCTCAAAGATTTTCTCAAAAACGGCTCCAGATTTTTTCTTTACATTTTTGGTAGTGTTAGAGCCAAACGAACCCTATACGAAGATGTAAACGCCATATTGGTCTATTCTTTTGCTTTTTCAATTATTACAAAAAATAATTTTTTTGATATTTCTCTCGTGAATAAAATTTACAATTTAGATGTATTTCATTGTTCATTGCATTTATTACTACATGAACTTCAAAGTATCTCTAATGATGATTTTTTAAATGTCCATAAGTTCTCCGTAATCCTTGAGTACAATGGAACTGAATTGACGAATTTTCTGAAATATTCGAACCAAATTTTCTCAAAAACTATGGAAAATGTTTCGCCAAAATTCTCCACAATGTAAAATAATTCCATTTTCTCTGATATTCCAAAATCATGATTTGGACCAACTTATCTGCGGCTATTGCGTAATGAACTGATTTTTTCATGTGCATCTGTTGGAATCATTTTATTACTGAAATAGTAAGCTGTTTGAGGTTGCGAAAATTGTACCCATTACTCCTGTGTATCGTTCATCAAACAGCTATAAGATACCTAAAATAAAACCACTATAATATAAATAAGTAGTTGAGTAAAGTAATGAAAGTGTCACAGTGAATGAATGATAAAGCTATATTTTGCGTTAATCGTTTTTGAAGCGTTTGAAGTTACAATATAGTTATTACGTAATGCTTTCCCTGCTTGGAAGGGCTTGAAGTAATGATTAAAACGGAGGTGAATTAAAATTTTAGTGTTCAAAACCCGCTCATAACATTTTTTTAAATTTTTTCCTCGGATAGAGCAAAGGACGCTTAAAACCGGTTCACGTTTCATCTTCATTGAACTCCCTAAATTTTCGAAAATTATATGAGTAATAAATTAAGTGCAAAAAATCTTCTGTTGTAGCACCACAAGTTCTATTCTGCAACTAAAGGTCCGAAAAATTATTAAATTGAGAGTAATTATTTTTGACGCCGATAGCCACGACGAGAGATGAGGACGAAACCGATTCTAACTTTCTCGTATACATACGTATATATAGGAGTAACATACGTCGTATAGAGAAAGTTATGTAATGCTGCGGAAAATCGATTTCGAGGTTTCAACGGAAATACACGTTTTGGGGTCCCTGATACCAAAAAAGTGTTTTTTTAAAACGTCCGTCCGTCCATCTGTGAACACTACTACCGCCTAAATCATACGTACAATCTCTTCCAAATTGATGAATCCTATGTCGATCCGGCTCTAGTTGAAGCTTTGAAATTTTTAAAAACCTTTAAAATTTTGGGGATACTTTACATCAAGCCCCCGGACATTTTAATTTTTTTTTCAAAAACGGCTTCAAATATTTTCTTTAAATTTCTTGTAAGATAAAAGCAAAGCACACTTCCGCAAATGCATAGGTTCGATTTTCACGGTTAACTCTGAATTTTTGAAGATTGCAAAAGTTTGATTTTTTTCCGGCGTCTTCCCACAACTACAAAATTGAAGACAGATTTTTCTTCAAATGAAATTTGTTGTGTATAAATAGTTCTTTCAATTAGGTTCTGTAGACGTTTTTGGAAATTTTAGGGGATTTCGTGCAATATTTGCAATTTTAAAAAATAACATCAATATTTTCTCAAAAACTGCTCCAAATGTTTTCTTTAAATTTTCGGTAAGATTAGTTCCAAACGAACTCTATATCATGACATAAACGCCGTATTGCTCTATTCTTTTGTTCTTTCAGAAATTACAGAAATGAATTTTTTTTACTTGTCTCATACGATATTCTACTTATGAGCACATGTGCTTTAAATAATGTCAAATAAAGTTTCTCGAAAACGCAATAGTTTTCTGTAAAAATTAACTCAAAATTCCGCATTTTCAGAAACGCTCAAACGCCATTTTCTCAAAAAGGTCTCTCAAGTTTTTCTTCAGATTTTTCCAATAGATAATGCTAATTGCACTGTTTAATATGACATTCATTTGATTTTTGTGTATTCTTTTGCTTTTTAAAAAATTACATAAATGTAATTTTATCGAAATACCCATCACGCCGCTAATATGGAGATTTCTATCGATGTGTATGCATTATTACATTTGTTAGTGGATGTGCTTCATATGAAGTTTTTCGAAAACTCAATAGATTAGTGTGAAAAAGAGCTAAATTTCGCATTTAGAGTAATGCGTAATTGCCATTTTCTTTAAAACGACCACGAATTTTTCATTAAAAATTTTTATTTAGGACGATTTTTTACTCTTCTTTAATATTTTTGAAGTAATAATTCAATTGTACAACTAGGAAAGCAAGAAGTTGAAAAAATGTCAAAAAAGTCTGATGAAGATGGCAGCTGGCCAGAGAATGGAGCAAGAGCTTAAAGTCAGACCACACCAAGGAAATTAGAAATCTTTAGTCGAGAAAGTCTGTGCCATTCTGTAGCACTTCTAGTTGTTTTTATTGTAAAGTTGCCCAAAATTACTGATCGTCTCTCTAATTCAGAATTTTTGAATTCGCAAGGTATGTATAAATAAAAAACGATTAAATACTAATGTTTTAACAATTACGGAGGTTACAGTCGCGTTTGAATGTTCTGGTAAGTGTAACTGTAGGCCTATACGTACCGCCAACTAACACATTAAACTTAGATAAAAAGAACCTGTATTTCTTATACCGTGTCCCTAATCGTAACGAGTTGACTCTCTCGTCGCAAGATCAGTGAACGAAAGCGAAGAAGGAGTGGTGGGAAGGAGGGAATTCTGTTTACATAGTTCGAATGACAATTGGAAATCATTCGTGGCACGAGTTCAAGTTTTTTTTATGTGAATGGCCTAGACTGAGGGGCGGAGCCTTGTCACCCAACTTCGACATGCGTAGAGTAGCGTCAAAATTCCAAGTTTAAAGATTCGGCAAAAAAGTACTGTGGCGCAAAATGTGTAGTACAGATTCAAGGATGTTGATTGCGTAGGCCAAAGACTGTAGCCTCTCGGTGTCGGACCCGCGTAGGGAAGCGTCCGTCTGTCTTATTAAGAATGTGGTTATAAATATAGGTCCATTGCGCTCGGCGCTGTCACGACGCGGTGGACTGATCGTTTGCCATATTCACGTGAAAGTGAGCCGATTCAGACTCGTTCTTTACGATAAATTATTAAAAAATTAAGAACCGAAAGTTCTATTTGATCTAGTAAATTATTAGTGATTTATCAAAGCTGATTAAAATTAAACAGTATGAACATTATGACTACATGCGGATTAGATTCTAAGTGGCCAAGAAAATCACTTAAAGGCAATCGCTTAAAGGCAGGTCCCGCTGCCGCTTGAAGGATTCGCGAGTGCAGCCGCAGTGTCCAGGCTGCCTCGACTCGAGAGCCGGCCGCCTCCACGGCTCTTGTCCTTGGGGTCTCGCTTGTTTGCCACTCGCTTACATTAGGTGTTTCAACTGCGCACCTGACGTGCCGTGGCTTCAAAGATGCAGATTCACCGCATCCTATCTCATTCTCTTTTGTCCGGAGAATTTAAAGAAGAGTTTTTATTCATTTTAGGATGATTTAAACAATTTTTTGAATGCATGCTATTATCATTGAAAGAATTATTGTGGACGCACCATTCACCGGTGTCAAGCACTGTGAAACACGACCTGTTTTTTTTCCTACACGCTTGTGTAGATAAAAAATGCACACAGGAGGAAATGTTTAATCCCAGCAGAAGTAACAGGCAGGTGTGTGCCTGGGGTTTTGGATTCAGATGGCGCAGGCCTGCCGCAATATGTCGTCTGCAGCCCAGGGAGCTTCAAGGGGTGCGGAGGGAGGGCCTGAGGGTGCAAACAGGCCTCGGGAGAAGAGGCCCTGGTCACTCAAAACTAGAGCTCTGCGTTCTGTGAAAGAGACCGCCGCTTGGGGCCTTACCCGGCGAGCGCTCGGACTTACACCGAAACGATTCTTGTGAATCTGGGAAGCCAGCGGGCGAGGTCATCATTTGCCATCGGTCGGTGCTCTACTGTAGGTCCCTCGTTCGTAATGTTTTCAATTCATTCCTAAAATTCAGAAATCTCTCGACTCACTGAACTACCTGTTCCATTATCACGTTCTTCGTTCAAATTCATTAACGAATCGTGTAATGAAATTAGCAGTAAGCAAATTCCGTTGAAATCATGCTGCACCAGTAGAAACTAGGAAATGAACATGAAAAGAGCGAGTAAACTTAGGAAACTTTTCTGAATAAACAAAATTATTAAATATTTATTACAACATTTTGTCACTAATATCTGATTTTATTTAGCAAATACGAATCGGAATGTACATGTAAAAGTTCACTGCAGCTACATACAGACAAGCTATTACATTCTAATAATACATTATTAATTAATAATAATTAATAATTACTATTACATTCTAATGCAATACAGTATTGGTTGTAATCATTCTAGGGAAGCCAGTGAAGGATAGCCGAAGGAATTTGACAAGGGAAAATATAATTTATTTTTAGCGCGTAGTTTTAATACCTACGGTTAAAAAGCCCACTGCCAACGTCGTGAACCCGTAGACACACTCATTTAGACGAGAGTAAGTTACCCCAGGTGATGGATTTGGGTGGTCGACCGGAGGCGCTCAAGCGCCTTCTGTCAGGCGGCAGGTGGTCGGTCGGTGCTTTTCCACAGAACGCCCACTTATTTTTAACCCTGCAGTGGTAACGTTGGATCTACCAGACCCAGTGTACAATTTATTTCAACATATTTTGAAATGGAAATTCAGCACTTAATTGAATTTTCGTCTACCTTACAAAATAACGATTATCTTTAGAATTATAATCAGTAGTATATTTAATTGTCAGTCACTAATGAGCGAAACAGAATTGGTGACGTAAGGAAATTGTTGGGCCTGACTGATCCATCGTAACCCCTCGTATACTTTTCTACAATGGTTAGGCGGATGATTAGCACTTGATTTCTTAACAGTGTGTGTTGTGATAGCTTTATAGATTGCTTGTGTTTTACATCCTTATGACTGAAATGGATAAAAAATATGAAACTAGAGCTGAGCGAATAAGTTGGATGTTAGAGGAAGTGCTAAAGGTATTGAGTGAACATGAAGATGCATAACGAGATTTCTGTTTATAAACTGAGCGTGAAATTAATAGTGAGGTAAACAGTGAAACAGTGAATATTGATACCAATTACAGCTCATACGTGTTAGGAAAAGACCATGGACAAAAGCAGTTGGCAATAAAAATAATCGGACGCATTTTAGCAATATTACTACTATATGTTTACCAGCGGTGCCGCAGTTGGCAATAAAATGTCAAAGATATGTTATGTAATGATTTTGTCTCAAGATCACTTGTAATTTGTCTTATTTATCGTTTAGAATAAATATGTTTTACCAAGAAATAATAAAAATTCATTTCTATAAACAATTGAGAAGAAATGTTTCAATGGGTCTCTCAGACCCAACATTACCACTGATGAAACTTTCTTACATGTAACCACTGTAGCGGATTCGGTGGTTTGCGGATTCGGGGGTATAACGGTTAGCGTACAGGACTGTTGTACCCAAGTTTGCGGGTTCAAACCCGAGCGAAGCCGTGGAAAAACTCCTTCGTACGCCTGCCTTTGGATGGGAAATAAAGACGGCTGTCCCATGTAGTAGATTTATTGCATGTAAAAGATGCTCAAGCCTACAATAATCCTCTGAGCTAAATTCAAATCGCCTATTTCGTCGCCCAACATAACACAGTAACACAGTTCTTTCTCCGGTAGATGGTGAAAGGAGTGAAGCAAAATTTGCGTGGTCAGACGGAAAAGCGGGCCTGATGGCTCGAGTCTCGCCACGTAAACTAAGGTATTAACTAACTAAGGGCTAAGGAGGCAGGCATCTGCCAGTTGCCGCTCCTAGGCGGAAGGTCGCTGTCCGGCCCTATCGCCTTGCGGGTGCGGCGCAGGGACAGGCACGGGCGCCGGGAGAGCACATCCCCAGCCGCTTCGGTCATTCAATCGATCCCTGCCATTCTACAACGCCCTCAGTAATCTACCTCTAATGTATGTCGAATTAAAATGCAATGGCATGCAATCTTGCATCTATAAAAGAAACCCGCAAGTACTATCTAATTCGCTTTCAATTAATTACTTCTCAATGCATATTTGAGTGCTATTTGCCACCGTAATAGATATTTTTATATTAAGTGCGTAAAATGATTATTTTTTGGACTACCTATCAGTGTCGGCAAAAACTCTTCAAACTCGATCGTATAAAAGTGTTTTTCATTACGAATCATGATTTGTTTCATCCCTATCCTTCATAGGAAGGAAGATCCATTAAAACATTTTGCACACGGCGTGATAAAAAAAGCACACGTGAAGTAATTCGCGTACTTATTTTGTAACCATCTACTCTAATTTATGTTTTATATTTTGTCAATTTAGTCATGTTTTAAAAGTAACGTCCATTATTCCTGATCAAGAAGGCCGTATTTTATTATTTGTAAATAGTTCAAAAATAATGAAATGAGGAGTATCTCATGAATTATAAACGAATGAACATTTACCACAAATATCGTAACCAAACTTGCAGGTTCTCTGATATGGTCCTTTTGGGTTAAGGCAACACATATGAATGTTGTATTTGGAGCATCCCCGCTGCAATAATATCAATTTTAAGTTTCATCATTTAATTTACAAGTAATGCCATATCTAGAGAGTCATCCTTGTTTAGGCAAACGACTATATGCAGGACTTTGAGCTAGTTCTTGTGCCAGTAAAGAGGTAAAGGTAAAGGTAGGAAGGTAACCCTCTGCAATTGTACACATGCCGATGTGTCCCAAACGGGAAATGAAAGTAGTGTTCTATCTATTCGGTGCAAGGGGAGATTGTGTGGCGAGCACAACGCTCCGATCGCCTTTACCCCTGCTCCAATCAACACCAGGCGAATGCCGGAGCAGTACCCTACCAAACGGGCACAGACCGCGTGCGATCTTTCCTTCCACTTCCTTGTCCTATCCTCTCCTCTTACACACACACTTACACTAACATGCACTACACTACCACATATTCCGGGAAATCGGTTGGGAGCTTAGAGCTTGTCCCGGCTTGAGCAGTGCCCCGCTGGTGGGAGAGTCCTGGTTAGGGGGAAACCCCATTAGCTGACGGTAGGTCGGCGCCGGATCTCGCCATCTAGCGGGGGAAGATCACCGCCATCTCCCGAGAAAAAACATGCACTACACTAACTGAACTAATGACCAAAGCAGTTGACGCGCCCGGAAACACGAAAAAATCAATCAATCAATCAATCAACCTTTACCCCTGCGAAATATACTGGTGCTCACTTGGAAAGGAGGCTGAGTCGACCTCAGAGCCTCCTTCAATAAAAATCACCAGACAAGAATCCCAACCTACGTCGGGATCAGAACACGGATTCTTCAGATCAAGAAGTCAGTGCCCTCTCACAGAGCCACCGCGGCTTCCTTTGCGTCAGATATGGAGTGCAATACCTCTCATATCTGGTTTCCTCGGTCTACTTTACGTTAATAAAAAAATATTATTTTATGGGATAACGTAACGATGGTCCTATTTACGAAGTTATTAACAATTAACGTATGGCGGTGCCTTGTTGCCACCAGTCAGAGGTCAGAGGGGAACGTGATGTAGAGATCGGCCACTAACCACTAGGTAGTTACGAGTTAATGTAGATGCGGATGGCATTATGAATTACGTGGTGGTTTGCCTATACTTTGCATGTCAAGTTCAAAGGCTTTTCAAGTTCAAAACAGCAATCCCTCCTGGCAGATTCGTTTCTCAAGGAGCGCCACAGCCGTCTGTGCTCCACTCATCACCACAAGCGTAAATAAGGAAAATTGTCAAGAGCCGAAAGATTCTCAATTGCTGCCAGGATACACATAACGTAATAGAATATCAACTGCACAGGTAAACGACAGGAGGAAGACACGTTGCAAAGACGAGTGAGCCAGCCGATAGTAGCCACCGTAATGACAAAAATAAAATAAAAGTTTGGTACTTGGAGAGGAGGAGGTAAATCGCTTTCCTTCACGGTGAACGCACGCTGCTTTCCTCATCAAACTCGTATTAGTATATTATTACTTCGAAGCAGGTACTGTACCTTCACTTTCGTTACGTAGGAGCTTTGAAGTGTATTGTAAGCGAAGAGAAGATAATTTCACATTCAGCATTACACATTCATGGTGGACAATTTATTCCCATTTAAGGACAGACAGAAGGTTCTTGGGCTCAAAAAATACAACTTTGTTTTTTACACTATAAAATTCTTTCAACTCTTCTGAACAAAGTAGTATATTTTGTTTTTTGGTTTTGGCATTTTAAGCCTTTTAAATGGGCATTTAAATACCTGCGCCATGTTGATTTAAATGCCACTTGGGGCAACAATATTTGCTTCTTTTGCCCTTTTCCGGTAAGTGATTTTTTTTAAAACTTAGGAGCAATTTTGTCTTAAATGAAACAAGATATTCACATGATTTTTTTTACAGTAGTTTGTCAATTTGAGTTCTAGGTAACAGGCTAAAAAAATGATAATTTTGCAATTTTGAATAACAATATTAAATTAAAATAATGGAAACAAGTGTATAAAAAACTAAAATTTTACAATGAACACTGAAAAAATACATAATGATCAGAAAATGGGTAATTTCAAAATATCCAAATTTCAAGTTCTTATCTTTATGCAATCAAAAGTTATAATAGTTTGAAAAGGAGAAAAAAATTGTACCAAAAGTAGGCCCAAAACGTTCCGTCTGTCCTTAAGTAACTTTTGTATTAATGCACATTACTTGGAGCAAATAGTAATTCATACAATCAAAGAGAAAAGAGCAGAAACATTCCTGCGAGGGTGAAGAGCACGCGTAGGGAAAATTGAAGAGTGGCGCACGCGAACGAAGTAAAAAGCTGTTGCGGCAGGCGCATGCGGCGTGCGCACTCGCTGCAGCCGCGAACAATGACGCGGCACAGTCCGCGCTCGTCATCTGGTCCCCGTACCAACTGCTGATGCAACTGGGAGGAGCTTCGATACCGCACAGCAGCTTCGTCTTACATAAGCAGTGCTGACAGGCGCGTCGGCGCAGGCGCCCCCGACACGCCGCGTTTTGGCGATGCTGCACAGCAGCATGCTGCGCAGCAGGCGGCGCGGAGGCGGCCCCTGGGGAGGTGGGCATAGGGAATAAAGATGAGCAGCCACCCACGTGCCTCATTTCTGGCAGCAGCATTTTTCATCTGAGAACACCACGATCAGGAACCACAGTCAGTATCTCAGTGCATCAACTGATGTCACTGCAGCACCTCTGACCGTCAGGTCCGAGGTTCTGGTCCTGACGGCGGCAGGATTTTCGACACTAGCTTTTCAGCTAGGTCGAATTCAGTCGCTGTCTGGAGGAGAATTCTAGCGGCCGGCTGCTCTGATCAGTAGTTTTCCGTGATTTCTCCGATCAACACCAGGCGAATACCAGAGCAGTACCCTAACAAAGAGGCCACGGACCGCGCGCGATCTTTCCGTCTTCTTCCTTGTCTTATCCTCTCCCCTTACACACACACACTTACTCTAACATGCACTACACTACCACATATTCCGCGAGACCGGTCGGGAGCTTAGAGCTTGTCCCGGCTGGGGCGATGCCCCGCTGGTGGGAGAGTCCTGGTTAGGGGGAAACCCCGCTAGCCAACGGTAGGTCAGCGCCGGATCTCTATTCAGCAAGGGAAGATCACCGCCATCTCCAGAGGGAAAACATGTACTAGTCTTAGGGGACCAATGACAATCTGTTGACGCGGCCGGAATCACTAACAAACCAACCAACGAACAAAAATCACAATGATTGCATTGACGTAGCTACCACTCTTTAAATGATTGAGTTTCCTGGCAAGTCAACTGTTTTAGTCATTAGTCCAGGGAGGAGGTGGTAAGCCTCCCCTATTGCATGATGATATCTGGCGCCGACATACACGTTGGCTTGCGGGGGATTCCCCTTTCCTGGCAATTCCCCCGAGCGGGGCCACGCTCCGGTCGGGACAAACAGGAAACTCTCGACTGGTCTCCCGACATGTGTGATAGTGTGGTAGTCCATGTAGGTTCTGTATGTGTGTGTGTGTGTATATATATGGTGTGCCAGTGTAGACACAGAATAGGGCAAGGAAGAAGAGATGATGCCGTTTGTTAGGATACAACTCCGGCTGCTATCTGCTCTTTGAAGTATTTACTACTAATTATGAATCCTATCTTCGACTAAATAATGAAATCTTCAACTGGTACATAACCAGGAACTGTATTCATTCAATTTATTCATTTTATTTGGATTTTTAAGCCTTTTGACAGAAAAGGAGCCTAGGCCTCTTAATACGTTCGTTTCTTCCAGCGTAAACACTTGAATATTAAAGCATCAGTTTGAATAACAATGTAATTGCACATTTGTGTTTTTGCGCACCATTCCCGCGAGACTGCATGTGTTTTATTTTTTGCTGATTTCGTCATATTTATTGTTTTCATTAAACAGGTTTTGTTTGCTGATTCATTGTATGAAAGGATTTCGCCCATTTTCTTACCCATAAAACTACTTCCAGTTTCCTTCTTTTCATATATTTCAATTTTATTTCCTCGCATTCAACTTTCGTAGTAGAGAGAAAGTTATGTAATGCTGCAGCGAGAAAAACGGTAATTTTCGACAGAAAATGTCACTTTGTTGGCCACCGTAAAAGTGCTAAGTATAATTCTTGCCCCTGTGAAGTAAATTACTTTCTCTAACAGGATGTGTAGTCAGAATACACGTTTTGTAGGACCTGGACACGGGAAAATCACTTTATTAAAAAATTTTTAAAAAGGTCCTCTATCTGTGTGTGTACAACGCTAGAGGCTAAAGGATTTTCTCCAAAATTGATATTTCTCAATCGATCAGGCTGATGTCCGGCCCTCTTGAATTAGAAATGGACGTTTCAGTTTTGGCGAATACTTTTAGTAAGTTACAATGAGATTTTCAAACTTTTCTTAAAAATGACTCTTGTTTTCTTCATTTTTTCTTATAGAGCAAGGTACTTAAATGTCGCAGGTCCGATTTTGTTGAATTCTCTGAGTTTTCATAGTATTATACAACGTAACTGAAGTAAATAAAGTAAATAATATTTTGTTTTTTGGAAGATCCCTCGAGCGGTACGACTGCTCGCCTGCCTCAGAAAGAAAATCTCTTGATATCAAATTCGAACAAATTGACTTTATAAACATATTTCGCTACTTGCCTTTAGTTGCAGCTGCTACAATAGGAAATTACTTTTGGTCAAAAAGCAGTAATGATCTGTCTTAGTATTTTACTAATCCCTCACACTAAAGCTTTATTTATCAAAATATAATAAAATATTGATAAATGCAATTAATTAAATGATGTAAACTCTCCTAGCTTTTCAATACCCTTCACAACAGTGTCTGTAAATCTGCTTGTGTCGCATTGGAACATTTCCTCATTTGATTCCTGTCACCTGCAAAAGGAACGGGAAATAAGCTCTTACAAAAACTACTAATATTTGAAGTGTAAGAGCAGTGTTATGAGTTGCCAATAAATGTGAGGAGTTAAGAAAGACTGAGGATTAAGATGTAATGTGTATCTTGCGAGAGACAAGAACACGAGAGGTATCAGAGAATTAAACTCCCTTATCTGGCACTACCAAAATCGGTTACCACAAAACCAAATATGCCACCAATTAAACTATTTAATTACTAATTAATTACGCAAAAATTAGTTTTTTTGCTCTTCAAATTTTTGCGTAATTAATGGTGAGCTAGCTGCAGATTATGCTGGCACTACCACAATGAGTTACCACAAAACATAATATGTCATGTTGTAGAGCGATTTATTGCTATAGGTGTTTCCACGTAAGAAAAGACCCTAAAAATTCAAGATGGCGGAGTTTCGGCACTGCCAACCTCATCGAAATAAAACGCAAAAGCGCCGACGCGACTTGTTTAAATGTAGTACGTAGTGGCCTTCAAAAATCCAGATATGCTGAAATGATTTGTTAATATTGTTTTATGACTTATAAATCGCAACAGACATATGGTAAAATAATTTAATTTATAATTTATATATGAAATTTGTTTTATTAATTAATTATAATATTAAATATAATACTTTTAATTAAATTACTTATAAATTTAAAAATATTTGAACTCTCAGAATTAATAAAATTTTATTGAAACTGAAGAATAAATGAAATAGTAGAATGTTATTTTATTATACAATAGGAAAAAAAGGTATACACAGGGGATTTATAGAATAGAGATGAAATGAAATACAAGACTCACAATAATTTTAATTTTCCAACAGTACACAATGAAGTGAAAAAAACTATTCTTTACTGAACTAGAAATATTTATATAATAATAGTTTTATGCACGTAATATCAACACATGACCACGATCAAAGCATATCTAAGGAATGAACAAATCTACTGTATGGAACTGACAATATTTGAAATTTCATGAAAATTGAATTTATCAGATATATGATTTGATATAATGCGAAGGTTCAGTAAAGAATAAACTGATGCACCATGGGTGGTCAATTTTAATGACAAATTGCAAGGAGCAGTCATTAAAATTTCTTGAACACTGATGGTCCACAGCAATTTATTTTCACAAAAATTATTGAATTTTTACAACAATTTTAAAGCCTAATGCTCCTGGGCTTACAAACATTACAAAACATCCTGGCATTTACCTTAAGCGATCAGGGAAAACCAGGGAAAACAAAGAAGTATGCTACCATATATATAAAAAAATTGAATAAGAAAGTGAATTAATCCTCAATTGGATTGTAAAAATATTATCATTAAAAATCAACGTTAAGAAATTTGGCTGACTTTACAAATTAATAAACTACTTTAAAATTTTACATATATTGATAGCATACCCATCCTTCCGATCAGGATGACGACTGAGGGCCGATTTCTAGCATGCATACAGAAACATAAGTCAAAATAATGGAGACATTTACAATACGTGAAATAATATACATAAAACATTCCATATTTATAAAATGAAAAATCTGGTAGACACAGCAACCCTGCAACATAGAACAATCAATGCAGTATCTATTGTCCAATCATGATAAATTCAATAAACAGACATGTTATTGTTATAAGATCAAAAATTATTCCGAGGAAATTATGTTCTTGCAATGAAAAACAAAAAAATTAAAAAAGGACATTATCACATTTAAATAAAAAAAATTGCTACTTAACTTATATATTACTTCAAACTCCAGTAACATATGAAAAACGAAATTGTCCAGAAGAAAAGTTGGCCCAAGAATTTTTGCTTCACATTACAGTATTCAATATAATATGTAACCAAAAAAAATTACCTACAAAACCAATAAAATTTACAAACATAAATAGAAAATCATTGAAAAATAACTTAAAATGAAATGTTAATTACCAAAAAGTAATATAGCACATCAGTAGTAAACATTAAATTTTACTCTATATCATGCCAAATAATATCATGAAATAAGTACTTACTAATTTCACTTAACAACTGATTACCATTTGAACAAAACATATAAATAAAATGATGTATGTTCTGAACTCCATTATTGCATATCTGAAACATTTATTAATGTAATGTATGTTTCACACACATGCTAAATCTTTCAAGTGTATTCATTTATATTATTTAGCATCCGTACTTAAACAGAACACAAACTCAGAGGCATTGGCAGTAATGATTAATTGTATTACAGGGATAATGTAAAGGAAATTGATTAACTGTTAATTCATTGGGGTAATTAATGTTAATGAAATGGTGCTCTTAACTAGTGTCTTCGGTTGAATTGAGAAGGCAGGAGTTCACTCAGGATCTCACACTCATTAAAACTATCTAATGCACACTCACTGCAATAACCACAATTCCATAATCGTAACAAGTTTATTCTAGCTATACCTTTTCTGGGGCACAGTATAACCAAATTTGTTCTTAATCTTGACTTGGTGGTTGCTTTACGGGGGCAGGAGTTTTATAATTTGAGGCACATCTGAAATATTGAGTTACATATTTTACAAGAATATCACTTTTATTCCGTCGTGTAATATATGAATATATTTCAATAAAATAATTATGATTCACACACACATGTTCATTGTGAAGACGTTCTTGAGGCATGCAATAAAAAGTCAATAATTATTGTGACATTGATGGCTTACCCCCACAATTACAGCTACCTTTGCAATGGCACTGCTCTCAGGAAGTTTCACTTCTTTACGAGAATTTTTCTCGCTCTTGTACTTATAAACATTAAGAAGGACCTGCCTTTCACCACTCGATAAAATCCACTTCCCCTTCTGCTTCACTGGAGAGTTATTTCTGGAATTACCTGACATTTCTAAAAATGTCAAGCCCAGCACACAATAAGATTTCCCTTAGGAAACAATTCGCGCACGCATGCGGCTCACTCGCATAAGCTCACAATCTCCACACAACGCTTTGCTGGTTGAAACCGTTGAAGTTGGCACAAATTCATTTCGCTCGCATGCATGCCAGTCTCCAGCCAAAAAAAAAGTCCCTGGCAGCTATACTTCCATTACGTGGGGAATTTACGCTGGGGTTGGCACCTACTTTCTCCAACCTAAATGGTAATCAAAAGTCCCTAAGTCAATGTAGTTTGTATGGCGGGTGGTTTACGGGAGGTTGGTATTGCCAAGCTCTCTGGGTCACATCTTACGTGAAATAAATCTTAATGAATTACGCAAAAAATATTTTAATTTTTTTTCTCACTTCCGAGTAATTAATTGCGAACTGCTGGGAGCGTACGCTGACCGACCAGCCGGCCGGTCAGCTGACATCAATCACTTTGATTTTGGAAATTCTTTGTAGTATCTGCTAGTTTTAAATGCCGAATAGTAGTAATCCGATATCCGATTGACGACTTTTTTGCACATGTCTAGATGTTTAATTATGGAGGAGTATATCTAAATATTTAAATATGGACAATGAACATTCTATTTGCAACATTGGTTCACTTCCCAACTCTTCTCTTTAAGTGCTGACTTATTTTTAAGGCCCTCTTTGCATATGTGTTGTTGACTTTATGACATTGTTGACAATAACTATCTATATTCATGTATATTACTTCTTTAAATCATTCAATTTAAAACAATCTAGCTCCCCCATTTTCAAATAGTCTTCCCTATTTCTTAAATACTAAGAACTTACTACTGAGAACACAACAGAGGTCATTCAACAGCAAGGCTCCAAGAAAAAGGGCACCCACCATTACAAAATCGATATTCACCTGTTGCGTTATGGAACCACTTATTTTATATTCTTGGTATGTAAACAACTGTTGGAATGTTTATCCAAATACACTACATGATATTACTGCAGTATTCTTCAATGTTTCGTAAAATATTTGATAGGAGAGTGCATAAAACAATTCTTGTTTCATGAGAGTATTTTACTTGTTTTTCATGAGTAAGTGCATGTGCTTGTTTATGAATAACCAGTTTGTGAGATTTGATTCAACAGCTTTTTTGTTGCTGCAGGCCACTAGCATTTATCAATTTCATTAGATTACTGTTACTGGACTGTTATATTTAATAAATAATTACTTTACTACTGATAATTACTTACTATTGATACTTTCATGTAGAATTATGATAATCAATAGTTCGTGTAATATTAAAACTAACATTATTGACACAGAAAAAATAAAAAAGATATTGAAATTCTGTGTAGTTTAGGTACTGAATTATTTAAACAAATTCTCAATTGCAAACAGAATGTTTATCCTCCATATTTAAACATCTAGACATGTGCAAACAAGTCGACAATCGAATCACTGATTTAAAACTAGCAGATGCAACAAAGAATGTCCAAAAAGCAAATCTTGGGTTATAAGTAATTTTGCCACTGGTGACCCGGCGGCGGCCCACTGAGTGACGTCAGCCGACTGGCCGGCCAACGGGCAAGCGCACCCAGGAATTCACAATTAATTTACTTGGAAGTGAGAAGAAACATTAAATTTCTTTTTGCGTAATTCATTAGCAATTAAATCGCTCTACAACATGACATATTTGGTTTTGTGGTAACTCATGGTGGTAGTGCCAGCATAAAGTGAAGCTAGCTCGCCATTAATTACGCAGAAATTTGAAGAGCAAAAGGACTAATTTTTTCGTAATTAATTAGTAATTAAATAGTTCTAAATTGTGGCATACTTGGTTTTGTGGTAACCGAGTTTGGTAGTGCCAGCTTAAAAGAGGAAGAGAATTAGCAGCTGACGCACTTGTCCATACGGCTGGCGGAAGGGGACATTTCGCAGAGCGATTCGGACTTCGCAATGGTCTACTGTTTTAGAACCTGTCAGGAAAATCGTCTACTGGCCTGAATGGAGCATAGTGCGCGAGCGGTCCGTCAGTTGCCCGCAAAGGTTAGCCTCGTGACGGCGGCAGTAAGGAGCGAGGGCTTTTCACTTCAAGTGAAACCAACCTATCAGCGAAAGCAAAGGGAAAAATCGGCAGATTGCAGCCTCTAAAAAGAGCTTTCAAAAGATTGCGTGCTCTCGTCAGAGGTCGTGATGTATTTGGATATTTTTCAAGTACCTTACGTCCCTTATGTCCAGAAGGGAGGATAACAAATGATATATTCCAGCTACATTCTCTAAAACCATTTGGAATAATATGTTGACTCATTTTCAAAAATGTATTGTAATTTGAAGAAGGTAAATAAAAATTATTTCAAAACGATTTGATTAATCCTTTTATTTTAATAATAATAAATTGTGTCGATAAATAATATTAACTTTAGATTGCAGTCGAGAGATATCGTATATGAAGCTCTTTTTGTTGCAAGTTGATTGTCTTATTTGACCCTTCTTATCAAAGAGCGAGGTTGTTTCTATTACAGAAAAACAGCAATTTTGCAAGAAACCTGGTTGTGAGCTAAAGTATTAACAAACCTACATAATAACTTGTTCGATAATCGATTCTTGAAAACTGAACAATCCACTTAAATATTTAAATTTATTTTTATTATGAACTTGCAACCGCAAAGAAAAATATTTTATACAAAAATAGCGTAGAAAGTATTAGTTTGTATGCGTTTATAAAATAATTATTACTCATCTTTGATTTTCTGTAGAAGATTTCTCTTCAATAAGTTCAGTCAAATCTGTTCAACACATAAGATTATTTTTCTTTATTATATAATACAAAATTCTTCTATGATATATTTTCTTAACAGTCCTCTTTCAGCACTTCCAACAAACACCAGTTGCGATGAGTCCCATCTTCACTTTTGTAAGCAAATTACATTTAAAATTTACATAAGAAAATATCTATCAATCCGTAGTACAACAGAAAATGCCACGGCAAGCTACAGTGTTCCAGGGAAGTCTTTCCGCACTGGACCGAGACAGAATCTCCTATTAAAAATGTCAATGATGTTGGTAGCCAACAGACCACTGGAAAACAAGTGAAGAGAACAACTCTTTCAGCATCTGTTATGATTGTGGTGAGTGCGATATTTACACCTACTCTTTTGCTACACGCTCTAACCAACATAATTTCTGTTGCAAACACCAAGGTGCTACTGCAGAGACACTTTCCTGGCGCGCTGTAGTAAACCAAGACATTCATTGTTTCTTGTTTATAATGTCCGTTCACTCTGAGATTTAACAAAAATCCCATGTCGATGAGCTGAAATTAGTTGGATTTTTTTAATGAGCGCCATAAAATCTCCATTAAATTTTGACTCTCAAACTTACCGCCAGCAAACGCCACGAAAACAGTCTCAGAAATATTAATCTATAATATGCTCTCCAGGGTAAATTAATATGGGATCTGATTAGGGAATTGTTCCAGGATATAATTTTGCAGGACATTTAAACGGGATTATTTTTCATACTGCAAGTACGATATCACCACTATAGATTCTCCGCGATTCCAATAGACACGCAAGTCAACCGGGGACGAACCCACTTTCTGGGGCCTAGGGCATCTGCAATCTAACCGGGGAAGTTAATAAGGGAGTAAGAAATATATTTTATTTCATTTCATACATAGTCTAATTCTATGCAGTTTGCAGTTACAAAAAGGATTCAGGATCTTCATACGCCGCACTAACACCTAGGATTGTTATGGTATGACTCAGAGTTGTCGGAGTACGGCAGAGTACTGCTCAGAGTTGGCGGCGTTGCTCGATGGCCAAATTCGGCGCCGTTGGCTTGCGGGGAAGTTCCCCTCCGGGCACCGCCCCACCCCCGCGCAAGCTCTAATCTCCCGATGGGTCTCCCGTCACATGTTGTTGTGTAGTGCATGTTAAATGTAATGTGTAAGAGTGTAATCAGGGGAAAAGATAGGTCAAGGGAGAAGAAGGAAAGATCGCGCAAGAACAGAAGATTCCAGGTGAACTTTAAGATTCTTTGTAGGTAACAGAAGTGTTCGGTGGCATCGCAGTCTACAACATCTCCACGAATGGTAAGCGCCGCGGAAAAAGTCGAACAAACAAATTTAACAATTCTTTGTAAAGCGAATATCAGATAGATACTTAAAAGACCTTAGTAAAAGAAAAATTATTATTTCGATCAAATGGCATACCAACAGAATTAATTGCACAAAAGTAAAGTTTATGAATAAAAAGAGCAAGTTGAACTAAATGAATGTTGAACTCAATAAAGGCTGTAAATATTTTCAATAGAGAAAAGGCTGATTCATTTAATAGACTCAGCAGATACACCGTTTTTTTGACAGAATAAGTTTTCAGAGAATCCACAGTCTGCAATAGATGGGTCATTGATCCACAAAGTAAGTATTGTTCGACCATGTAAGAAATTTGGAGTCGGATATTCGTAAAAACTATAACAATATTTTTTTAATATCTTCAAACATAAATAAGAAATATTTTCAGAAGGGCTTGCCCAGTGTGTGAATGCTTATGTCAATAAAGGTTAAAAAATTTCGAAATAGTTTCCAATGCGAGGCACCCAAAGAGAACGTTTCAATATAGAAAGTTGCTAGATATCGAATAGTTTTCTTTCTCTTGAAAATTTACTTAAAAATACCGAAAATTCTTTTTATATATCAAACTAATTTTCTTACTTGATTTTTCTGTACAGTAAAAGTGTTCCTTAAAATGACGTTTCTAAAACATGAACTGGTTTAGCCCATTTAAAAAGAGAATATTACTATCACTTCGAAAATATATCTTCGATTTGGCTGTTTATTTACGTTTGTATAAGAACAAATGTCTATAAAATACCATCGAAACCCCAATTTGCAGCTTTCTCATGAGATTTATTCACCCCTGCTTCCCACCTGTGAAGCGTGGGACCGCATACGGCAAAGGGATCTGAAGGTCAAACACGAGCTTAGATGTCTGACGGCCATGTGTTTCGACGGCAGTTCGTCAGTTGAGTCAGTTGAGTCCAATACGTTATGGACGCTTAAGAAGAGCGTTTGTAATTTCGAAGCGGAAATCTCTTTGTGACAAAAAAAGTAAACTTGATCAAATAAATCTTTGTTTTTACCGGCTTAGGTGGTTCTGATGTCACTGCAGTGGCTCTGACCTGGTCGTCCTAGGGTTCGAGTCCCGACGGTGGCAGGATTTTCGACCTTAGCTAGATAACTAGGTCGAATTCAGCCGCTGTCTGGAGGAGAAGTCTAGCGGCCGGCTGCTCTTATCAGTAGTTTTCAGAGGTTTCTCTGATCAAACCAGGCGAATGCCGGAGTAGTACCCTAACAAACGGACCACGGACCGCGCGCGATCTTTCCTTCCTTTATCTTGTACTATCACCACCCAACACTTACACACACTTACATGCACTACACTACCACGCATTCCGAGAGACCTGTCGGGGGCTTAGAGTTTGTTCTGGCTGAGGCGGTGCCCTGCTGGTGGGAGACATTGGTTGGGGAAAATACAAAAGTCGACGTGTAGATCGATACCAACCAGCGGAGGTATATTATCGCCATCTCCGTGATAAAAACATGCACCACACGTACAGGACTATTGACCATAGCCGTTGACGTACACGGAAACACTCTTTTGCCTTGTTTCGCTTGTCTAATAACATACAAAGGTTTGGTAAATTTATGTAGAGAACACAACAATTATAAATTGCTTTATAAAAACGGGGTTTTCTGAATCAACCGTTGTGGAAGAATTAGGTGTGCCTTCTTGAATTAAAGACTGTTGGAATTGATTCCATTTTTATGGCGAAATTAATCAGGATAATTTTGCTCAATGAATTTTTGGCCGAGGGCAAAGTTATTATCGTGGAAGAATAACCAACAGATGATGACATTTATTTCACACCTACGCAATTTGCGTAAGAGAGTTACATCTGCACTAGTCTGCAGAATTAGGTTGCATCTGCGTAATGGAGTTTGCGCGATTTACAATCTGTTCTTGAACATTTAGTAAATGCTTTGAATTTACACAAATAACATATTACATACACTTACTGGTTACATTTTCAGTGGTTTTGTTTAATAAGTGATTAAAATTCTGGTTTGACAGTTCCAATATGTGTTGACGTTGCTGTCTATGTATGTGCTCACTATTGACCAGTAGATTCATTGATAGATGGTTTGTATGTTCACTTAGTTTCTTCAAATACTCCTGGCTTCTTTCGTAATGACATCCGCAATAGTTGAAATGTTTATGTCCTTACTGATGTTTAGGTCCTACAGCTGCGACCTTCTGTTGAGGATCCATGACAATTTTCGTTCTTTTAATTGCTTATCTTTTAATTTCCTAATGATGTAAGTTTATCGTGTCAAGTGGTTGTCCAAGCTCAATTCGAGATACTTGACATTTGTTATCTTAGGGTGTTCTGTATTATTTATACCCTACTTTCAGACACTTATTTCTTCTTAATGAAAATGTGATGTGTTTTGATTTCTTTCGTTTATAGTTACCCGCCATTTGCTGTTCCATTCTTTTATTTTGTACAAGTGTGTTTGTAAATGTTGTAAGGCGCTAAGGATCTTCATCTGTTGCAAAGGTAGCTGTAGCGGTGAATGTAGAAATAGTAATGCAGTCAGTTGTTGGCAAGTCAAAAGTGAATATTAGGTATAGGAAATGTCCAAGAACTCTGCTCTGTGGCACACATGCAAGGACAGTTTTCAATCCTGAGAGGGCATCATGGTATTTCACTTGAAAAAAGCGATCGCGTAAGTATGATTGCAAGAGAAGGTATGGTAGGAGATTAATAGGTCTATAAAAGGGCACTGCAGTGGTAGGTTTTCCTGGTTTTTCTACTGCTCTCATTTGGGCGAACTTCCATTTACTGGGATAGTGACTATTTCGGAGCATTGCATGAAATATTGACGTTATAAATGTAATGTTTCTACGGTAGTTCTTACAGTATTTTACCGTAAGTTGCTGTAATGAGATCGGAACCTGGACTTTTTGCGGAATTTGTATCTTTTAAGAGTTTCTTCTGTTTCTTGTGAGTTTAAAAAATTAATAGGTAGTGATAGTTGAAGAGCTGAATTTAAAAAGTCCAATACCTCGTTTTCAAATGAACTTGTTTCTTCTGCTGACTTAAAAAATGAAGTGAAGTGTTTTGCAAAACATTTCGCTTTTTCTTCTGCATTTCGTGCTCCAGAACCTTCAGTTCGACGTATTGCAGGAATATGTTATTCCTGCATTATATTTGCTTTTATCTTCTGTTTGGCGTGTACTCATAAATATTTTACCTAATTGTCGTTTCTGTGCTACGTTTTGTCTTATTTCTCTCGAGTATGGTGAAAATTTACTATTGTCGTTTCTTGGAGGCGTTGCTGCCCACGCGTCATTTTGTATGGTATCCGTTAGGTACTGTAACTTCGATATCCTCCTCTGGTTTTAAGGCCATTTTTTCAGGCCATAGTTTTCAGTTCATAAGCTCATCTCGGATCATAAGCTGCTAAGAGTTTTTTTCCAATTCGTCTAGTTATAAGCTTTTCTTCGGTTGTGATGTAGCTTCAGAAATGTTCTAATTAATTATCAGTTCTACCAAGGAGTGATCAGAAGATAATTCAACTTCTAATATAAACTTTTAACGTGTTTTGCATAGTACCCCTAAATGAAAAGAAATCCAGGTCAGGGATCTTGTGTATGTCAATAGGCCAGTATAAAGGTTCATCAGTTGACACAGTAAGAACGTTTAGTATATTCGCTGCTCAAAGGAGTTTTTCACCTTAGTGTGTTTAGGCGTGAACCCCAATGTTGGTGTTTGGCATAGAAGTTGCCACCTGCTATGAATAATTAATATGCTATAAATTTTCCTCTGTTATCTTAGGCTTAGGTGGGCGGTAGGTAGCCGTTATTGTCAAGGGATTGTGTATATCTGAAATCTTCACAGATTTTATTTGAATTTCTTTAGTTATGTATTTATTGAAGAAGAATGGTGATGAAAATGATATAGAACCGAAGACACCAAAACCTACCAAAATTCCAATGTTATCAGCCTTTCAGACAATTCGCTTTTCGAATGAGGTAAAACGTCTTGGATAAAGTATTTTAATGGATTAATATGTGCGAACAGTACTTTGAACGGAGTACCTTACATGTGCAATAGGAAATTGTTTTTTACTTTCTCACTGCCACTTTGGCAGTAGAGAGGGAGTGCTGCAGTAAAGACTGCTGCGAGGAAAAAAGGCGAATTTTTGGCAGAGAAAACTCTTATTGTTGGGCCCTAGTAACGAAAAAACTAGATAAATCCAGTTAATGAATTTATAAAATAATTCTCTAACACTTGCTGTTGCCAGAATCCATATTTGGTGGATCCTTGATAACAAAAAATTAATTAATGGTAACAAGTCTGTCCGTCTGTTTGCGAACAACGCTAACGGCTAAATCGTTCAGCCTATTTTCTCCAAAATTGGTAATCCCCAATTAATCTGGCTGATGACCCCTTGAATTTGAAGCCAAAATTTTAATTTTGGGAGTTACTTTACATGAAACCCCAGGGACATCTTCAAAATTTCCAAAAAAAAGCACTTCAACGTTTTTTATTAAACTTTGATATTTAATAGTGAGAAGGGCGTTTAAGAGAATGGTGTACGTCTTATGTTCGTTGAAAACTAAAATATTAAATATGGAGATTTTTTCCCATAAAGAAATCTGTTTCTGAAGGATAGATTTGAAAGAAGGAGTACACAAGGTGAAATAATGATGTACATTCTTTTATTTGGAAATTTGACTGTTTTTCACGTAATTGACGTGAAATGTAGCCAATTGTTAATTTTGTTTAATTTTTTTTTCTAAAAAACGGTACCAAACATTTTGATTAAATTTTGACCTCGGATAGTTTACAAGACGCTTAAGACAATGTACAAGTTATAAAAATGTACAAGTTGCAAATGTATGTATTGTATTGTATTAACAATGTGCAAGTTGCAAACATTCAAAATATTTTTCTGTGTAGTCCCACAACTACAATTATGAAAATATTTTTTTTCTTAATGAAATATTTTCATCAAAAAACAGATCTTCAAATAATGTCATGTGCAGTTTTTTAAATGAGTATTTTTTGCGTATTTTTGTGTCAAACTTAGTCGCCTACTCCGAATTTTCTGCGCTTTGTGAACGCAATATGGGAATAGATTCCAATCATTTGGACGCTAGGTAAGTTAGAATTTGTATATTACTTCATATTTCTTTTTTGATTCCTTACATTCGAGCTTTTGTAATACGTTTACAAATAAATATTTTCGAAATTATTTAAAACGTATTTGACATATATGAAAGAGAAATTTCTAGCTTTCAGGGAATATCAGATTAGAAAGCAACAATGGCATTCCTCGCCGCGACTCGGCTGATGATTTTCTGTGAAATACCTCTCATTTTTCTGACATGATTTAGATGTATGAAAACAGCAGATTTATTGAAGGATTTTTTCTAAAGATGAGCCTAAGTGACAGTTCGCTAACAAGTGAGCATCACATGTAATTCAGAGAAGTATCCCTCCGCCGCGACAGCTATTCAGCCACGACCCTTCGTAAAGTGATAATGGCTTCTGTAATAACATCCCTTTGTAGAAGTCTAAGAATTTCGCTGAGGTATTTGCCCGTAGGCGAGTCCGAGAAATATTTAAATTTAATTACGTGTGTGGAAAATCTCTTACCATGCTCTCACAATCAGTAAAAGAAAACTGCCACGAATGTAAATAGCAATAAAAATGATTTCAAGTCGAAACACGTGCACTGGTACGCATTCAAATCTCGGTTTTAAAATAAACATACTATTTATCACACAAAAAGTAAATTTAATGTAATGTTTATAGAAAAAATAATTTTTACAGAAGAGCACATAACACTGCAATTCCTAATTTCAATTCTTTCTCGCGGAGCACTATATTTTTGTCGGACGAGGACATCACAAAAGGAAGCGTCGAAGCCATTTACAAGTTAGCCAACTGCAAACGAACGAATGCAGGAAGGGAGTCTGATGGGCTCGAGGGCAAAACGCCCACAGAACCTTCAGTAATGTTGCCAGCACTAGCTGTCACTTTGGCTCTTCCTTAGGGAAATGGTTCTATACCAGTTGTAAGTGTCAAATTTGTGTTGATATTTGCTTGAACATGTTTAGTTTTCGCACCCAATGTTCCATGATTTGTAATGACTGTTACAAAAAATGATGGCTGGAATTTGTTGATTCGGAGAGAATTTGTGGTATAAATTGTATTTCATAACCATTACTAAGGGCTAGAACGTACGTGCTGTTTTCGTAGTACTAGTTAGTGAATTATTTTGGAAAATCCTTACTCTGTAAACAAAGAATAACTTTTTAAATTTCATATTAATTGAAACAAATGATCTCAAGAAAACAGCCAATATACAAGAATTTATCTACTAGGCGTGTAAGCACTCGGATATCATGGCAAGTTTTCTCATTTCTTGTATGAGTGCGCAAATTACCCTTTGCCCAAAGGTTCCTTGTTATAAGAAGAAACTTACATCACTTCCAGAAATCATTAGGATGTTTTAACGAGAGGTTTCTGAACGTAACTTGGTCATTTTCTTATTTCTTTGGATAAATTGAGTTAGAAACAAATATGAAAGACTTCACATGCTTCATTGCAATGAGAAAAATTCCTGATTTTTTCATTTTATATTTACAAATGAATTTGTCGCATATTTTATTACCGCACTGCCTTTTCAATAAAATACAATCATATATTTGTGCATTGTTCAGGAAATTCTAGTCTTTCTTCTTTGCAAAAAGCTACAAGAAGAAGAGGATGGCGTTACGTAAAGACTTCATGAACTTACGAAAGAAAATTTGAAATACCAACAGAAATGTATTTGGAAATTCGTCAGTTAATTATAGAGATCAGAGCTGTAGTACATATCAGGGTCTTACATAGTTGAAATGTTGTAGTGGCTGATAGCCCTGGAAAAGAGTTTCGAGAAATTTTAAATTATTAACAGAAAAAATAAGACGAAAATGTACGCGAAGATAACGAGACGGGTAAAGTAAACAGGATTGAGGACGGTTATCTATACGTTGATCACCAGAAAAAGAGTAACCGGAAATAATATTTTAGAGAAATTATCTGCCTTACTAACATATTTTTTATTTGCATTGATGCTAAGACTTCTCTTCCACCTAACCACCTGAATGAATTATATTATGGTATACAGCATATTTAATATATATAATATATTCGATATATGTATATTATACAATACATAACGTGCAAATTAATTATTATTATAGGCACTCCTTTTTACTTTCTCGCTCTTAAAAAGGAACTTAAGAGAAATTTATGTAATGCTCCGAAAAAGCAATTGACGGCAAAACGCCGGTCGGTCTGTGAACAACGCTAGCGGCTAAACCGCTCAGCCGATTTTTTCCAAAACAGATATACTTCAATTGATATAGATGATGACGTGGTTCTTTGAAATCAAAACAGATATTTTGATTTTTGAGGCTACTTTACGTAAAGCACCTAGGTCATTTTAAAATGTTTAAAAAAATGGCTCCAACGTTTTTGATTAAATTCTTTTGTTTGAATTGTGTGAAGAACGTTTAAGAGAATGGTGCGGTTTAAGAGAATAATTCAAAACTTTTCGACGTCTTCCTACAACTACAATTATGACAATAGAGTTTTTTCTTTTAAAGAAGTCTGACCCTTAAAGGTACATTTCGAAATACGCTCACGTACAATTTTTCGAAAATTGGAGTATTTTTCGCGTAAAATATAGGCAAATTTTTATTTTATTTTAACAATTTTTCTCAAAAAATGGCTGCATCGTTCTTGATTAAATTTTGTTGTATGATAGTGTGAAGGACATTTAATAAAATGGTATAGATTGCATGTTTGTTAAAAACCTTGGTATTTTGAAAATGGAAAAAAATTAAAATTTTTTCGGCGTCTTCCTACAACTACAATTATGAAGATAAACATTTTTTTCTTAATAAAATGTTTCCATTAAAAACAAATCTAAAAATAATATTATGTTCAATTTACTAGAACAATATTTTGAGCGAAATTTTGTGCCAAGTACAAGCAATTTTTATATTCTTTAAATCGTTTTTTCTTAAAAACGGCAAGAAATTGATTAACTTGAACCTAAGATAGCGTTAATTGACGCTTCATATAGTGGATATTTGTTGAAATGCCTGAGTTTTCGAAAATAAAAAAAAATCGGTGAAACTTCAATTGTTAAGGCACTCCTTTTTTTAATGAAATGTGTTTTTCAAAATCTTATCTTCAAATAAGATCAAGTTTAATTTTTTGAAAATATGAGTATTTTTTGTGTAACTTGGCGAGGAACATAGTCGCTCCTTCCGAATTTACTGCGCTTCGTGATCGTAATAGAGGCAATTCCTGGCAGTTGGATGCTATGCAAGTTAGAATATGTATATTATTTCACATTTATTTGTTCGGATCATACATTCGAACTTTTTTCTATGTTTACGAATTAGTCTTTTCGAAACTATTTAAAACCCATTTTAAATTGTGTTTAAGTTAAAATGTCGGTTTTTTAGGTGTTTATGCTATAGTACCCAGAATATTTTACCAAAACGTACTTTTACAGACCGACAAACATTGCAATAAAAGTATTGGCTGGACCTGTGCGATGATTCCGCTCATAGTAAATTGTTGTTTTTAAAGTGAAAAAGATTCACACTGGAACCTAACTTTCGGCGTTTCTATCAACCCGTGTTAAGTGGTAAGGGAAGCTGCCAAGAATGGAATAAAATGTCCAAAAATGTCTAATTTTTAAGACTACGTCATAAACATAATTCACATCACTTGCAGGGACACACATAAATATGGTGTTAAAGTCCTCTTAATTTGTAGATTACGGCACTCAAAGCTTAAATCACGTCCCGTACAGGGACACGGAAATCTTATTTGAAGCCATAGGATGCATAATCATTTTCGATTTAAGAATGAAGTTAAACTGTATTGCAGAGTACAGTGTGCCGAGTGTTGTATGGGCTCCGGAATTCCCAAATGCATCGTAAACTGCAAACTTCTACCTTTTTCTTACATCTCTTTCATGCAGGATTTGATATTCTCTATCCAGAAATAGAACATTTACAGTGTTTTACGTCGCTAGTGTCCTATGAACTGTAATAAAAGTCATCTTTCCTTAGAGTATTACATCCAGAAAAAAAATCAATTTTTAGAACTCTTTACTTTCATTCTTGTTAATATTTATCATTTGAAATATTTTGAATAATATATGGTGTGTAAACGTTATTTTGTTATTGTTACTTTAGATTATGGACAGACACATGCAAAATCTAAAAAATGGTTTGGTAATTATGAATATAAATAATTAAATTTGAACTAATTGCACGGAATTTCATCGATAGATCTAGAAATAGCATACGAGTTACTTTGTCCTTTGATTTTTTATGTTCTATGCCCTTCAGCAATAACTGTCTGGCAGTCGAAAATAATGTGACTTTCTCTGGGGTCAGACCGCTCGGCTTTCGAAATAGCAATTGAAAGCAACTTGGTTTTTTAACTCATATGTGCCCGAGTTCAATTCAGCTTTAATTTTTGGCGCCCACTTGTACAATCACTTCGTAGAATTCGAAATGCACCGAAGATTCTTTGTCGTGCACGCAACGCAATCGTATCGAAGGAGGGGGAGGGGCGGGGAAGCGTGGGCGGGTGACTGGGCCCGCTACGCAAATGTTTGCCACAGGTTCGGTAACTGCGCCCACTTTCGTCATGCGAACGGCACTTCACCATTCTAGCCACCTACAGTCTTCGGCGACATTTAAAAACGTTCTTGCGAAGCATTTTCACAGATGACCGGTTTTTAGGCGCCGAGGAGATGTCATTCGTTAAAGAAGTTTCATCGAAACGTGTACCTGCCATGGGGGAAGTCGAATGCAATAATTATCATTCTTCTGGCTTTTGCAGAAACGAAGAACAACGATGATGACTTAGCAGTGAAAAATATCACCTTCACCAAGTTTTTATAGTTGACATGTTTCACGTTGAGAAGACAAATTTTGGCGCCATGACTCGTCTTTTTGTCTCTCATCCTAGTTTTTTCAACGTTTCATGGAGAGTATCTTAGAAGGAACGAACATATTAAAGAAAACTGTAAACTATTTCTGATATGAAATAAGTGTTATTGTAAATCAGATTAAAATTTATTAATTTTTCTCTAGGGCTTTTATACAACCAACAACTGGTTTCCCTTTACGTCCCAATGGGACGCATATTCAACCATACACTAGACATCAAACACTCTTACTGGTTCCTCTGATCTGGTGTCAGCAGAATACCGCGACAACACATACCGGAGAGACACAAGACAAACAACCATTCCCTAAACGGGATTCGAACCCAAGACCTTTCTTACCGCAGCGCTGAGTCAGTAGCTTCTCTTAGCTACTTCGGCCATCCAGATCGGCATCAAAATTTATTTACAAAGTTTAAAGAGTCGGCCCGGTGACCGAGATCGCTAAGGCAGTAGTTTCGTAGTGGTCTCGGAAGGTGAAGGGTCGCGGGTTCGAGTCCCGTCTCGGGTATGGATGTATTTGTGTTCGTCCTTTCACCCCTTCTTATCACCATTTCGTTTCGTCTTCATAGTTACCATACCGTTAACACCAATAGTAGTCGCTAATGACCTAGATGTTGATGCGACCTTAAATAGACAATTCAAAAAAAAAAAAAAAGATTTAAAGAAAATATTCCGCTTTAGCAGCAAATCGCCCGATTTCGTGTTAGGGCAGCCATTGATTTTCTCTATTCCTTCTTCTCTTTTCGGCAGTTGGTCGCTGCACCTGCGGCGCGTGCGGTGAGGCGAGGTGTGATCCCTTCTCCCACTTTCTCGGCCACCTGCAATATGCACTTGTTCTTCACACAATAAGGAATGATTATCTCCTTAGCTCACGGAGCGCGCAAACAGCCAAAATTAACACCGCGTCGACATTCTCACTTCCATGAAGCAATATTCTTATGATGAAATCCCTGTACTACTTCATTTACTCTTTTGCACTGAATGACGAACGTGTTAAGGTGGTTTTGTTAATAGTAAAGAATAGGTTACGTTATAGTTTCTTAAAAAGAAATATATCTCGATCTACGAAGATCAGACGTGGGTGGAAATTAAGTTCAAAAATCACAATAGTAGGTTTGTTGTTTTCTCTTATACTTCTTACATGGTACAGAGAAAGTATTGTACCAAAGCTTTTTTGCCATAAAAAGCTCGTTTAGTAAGTTCCTAGTACGCCAAAAGTATATTTGCTCCAATGTAGTAAATTACTTCTTCTATTGCATTGTACTCTTGTCGGACTGAAACGTTTTTTGAGTCCTTGATATCAAATAATATTCCTCGACTGATGTGATCTGATTCGAGATCCTGAGAATTTGAAACGAATATTTCGATTTTTGAGGGATAGGACTTTACACTATGACCTAATGACATTTTAAAACTTTTCTCAAAAATACTGCCACATTGTCTTCAGTTCTTTTATCGGCATGTTCTCTATTGCAAGACTTCCCTGAATTCCATGATCTTTGTAAGTCATACAGTAG
>BLKR01006850.1:0-48810 GCA_011170035.1 Teleogryllus occipitalis | reverse complement strand
GGGGGCGGCGGGGGCGGCTGGGGCGGCGGGGGCGGCGGGGGCGGCGGGGGCGGCGGGGGATGTGGGGGTGGAGCGCCGGGGTTCCTCAGAGCCAGAGCGGGCGGCGAGGCACAGGGCGGCAGCGGAGCGACGCAAGGGAATATGGTGCGAATCCACACAAAGCACTACTACTGAAGTAGTAGATGATACGAAAGAGAGGAGAATAGGTGGATAATGGAATAAAATATGCCAGGAACACTAACTTGATTGCATAAAGTGAAAACAGCAAATTAGTAGGATGAACATGCAAAGAAAATATTCTTTGTCAAATTTATTTGTTTTTAAAGAAAATGAAAATACTTGAGTTTAGAAGCAAATAATAATAATAATAATAATAATAATAATAATAATAATAATAATAATAATAATAACCAGTGCTTGATTTTCCGGAAATCGCCCAAAATTAAACCATTAATTTAATGAATATAATTATATAATTGTAATATAATTTAATAAGTAGTCGCGATGTACCGCAACGCCGTTCCGTCACGTTCCGCCGGAAATAAAGTCCTGATATTGATAATAATAATAATAATAATAATAATAATAATAATAATAATAACAATAATGATAAATAGTATTTCAAAAGTACCAACAACACAGGTTCCAGTTTCTTTCAGTAGAATAAATTAGGTTTCATGATATTTTTGAAATAAAATTAAACTCAGTAATACATACCATTTTGTTTTTATCTAATGGCGTTCTTTATTGCGAAGCATCATCCTGCATTGCATCATCTGTTTAATCCACTTGCCAAAGTTTCAAAATCAACTAGTTTTCTAACTGTCAAAAAATTAAACTAATAATAAGAAAACTCTCTGAACGCTTATAGTACTTCATTCCTAAGGAATGTTTTTCAAAATATATACATTATTCTAGGAAACTAATTAAAGTGCATCAGGTTAAATGACGTATTAAATCGTATTTTATGCCATAAAATGTTCGAAAGTTAAAATATTAAACCACCACCGTTATTAATATAACTGCAAACAATTATTATCTTTAATATCTACTTCTGAGAACAAATATTTTAAATAAAAACATCGAAACGATAAAAAGTCTCGCAATTGCCTCGGAATTTAATACAAACGTATCAAAAACAAATTTAATATTATTCACATTTGGAACCATCATTCTCTACCCGCCATATTGTTTGACACAATGTTCTAAAAGAAACACAAATTAAATATATTAGTAATTAAAAGCTGTATTTTTAGTTCGGTATTTTACAAATAATTCGTATTTAATGATACAATGAACAACGAAACTCTTTACAAAATTATAAAGTACAACAGAACCGTGGGAATAGCTCAGTTCCCAACACGTGTAAAAATTCCGTAATAGAAAACACACAATTACTAAGTCACTGTGATATGTTCCATATTGTACATTTACATACGAATTACAATACATCTTCGAATTTTTCATAAGTACATACTTTTTAAGCCGTATCATGATGAGAACATTCATGCAGTTTGTCTCAGAGAGACAATTTTTTTGATATTTTTCCTCGCAAAAAAAATCTGAAAATCGCCCTCTTACAAATTCCCTCACTTGTTATTCACCCATACTTTCTCAGAACGTTGAAGAGATCTTTTCTAGCTTTCATCACGTCTCGTATACAAGGCAGCATCTCCGCAGCCCACGCGAGCTTCAAGGCGCGGAGCTTAGTCTGAAGGCCACGCCCCCTTACGAATAAGCGGCTTAGGGGTTACGTGCGTGGCAGCGGGCACGCGCAGGCCGCTCTGCTATCTGGAAGTTGTACCACCCACCCGCCCGTCCACTCGCCGCCCGCCCGGCCGCCCGCCCGCCCGCCCGCCCGCCCGCCCGCCCGCCCGCCCGCCCGCCCGCCCGCCCGCCCGCCCGCCCGCTCGCTTGCTTGCCCGCCCGCACACACGCACGCACGCACGCTCGCCCTCCCGACCGCCCACCTGCCAGCCCGCCCTCCTGCCTGCCTGCCTGCCTGCCCGCCCACCCACCCGCCTGCCCTCCCACCCACCCGCCTGCCCTCCCGCCCACCCGCCTGCCCTCCCGACCGCCCACCTGCCAGCCCTACCTGCCCGCCCGCCCTCCCGATCGCTAGCCCTCCCGCCCGCTCGCCCTCCCGACCGCTCGCCCTCCCGATCGCTAGCCCTCCCGCCCGCTCGCCCTCCCGACCGCTCGCCCTCCCGAACCCTCGCCCTCCCGACCGCTCGCCCTCCCAGGCCGCTGCCCTCCGACCGCTCGCCCTCCCGACCGCTCGCCCTCCCCGACCGCTCGCCCTCCCGACCGCTCGCCCTCCCGACCGCTCGCCCTCCCGACCCGCTCGCCACTCCGACCGCTCACGCCCTCCCACGACCGCTCGCCCTCGACCGCTCGCCCTCCCGACCGCTCGCCTCCCGACCGCTCGCCCTCCCGACCGCTCGCCCTCCCAGCCGCTCGCCCTCCCGACCGCTCGCCCTCCCGACCGCTCGCCCCGCCTCCCGACCGCTCGCCCTCCCGACCGCTCGCCCTCCCGACCGCTCGCCCTCCCGACCGCTCGCCCTCCCGACCGCTCGCCCTCCCGACCGCTCGCCCTCCCGACCGCTCGCCCTCCCGACCGCTCGCCCCCCCGACCGCTCGCCCTCCCGACCGCTCGCCTCCGGCCGCTCGCCCTCCCGACCGCTCGCCCTCCCGAACCCTCGCCCGCGATCCGCTCGCCCTCCCGACCGCTCGCCCTCCCGACCGCTCGCCCTCCCGACCGCTCGCCCTCCCGATCGCTCGCCCTCCAAAACGCTGGCACGTCCACTCGCTCGGCCATTCTTCGGTTCGTCTTCTTGCCTAACCCTCATCATCACTTGTCCATTCATGCTCCTGGCCACTCATCCACCTACTCGCCCATTCATTTGCTTTTCAATCCACTCACTCCCTCAAGATCTCTTTCAAACACACAATCGCTCATGCTCTCTTTAATACTCTCTCTCTCTTTCTCTCTCTCTCACTCTCTCTCTCTCTTACCCGCCCTTCCATCCACTCTTTTTCTAACACATTCGCCAGGCCGTCCCTCTCGCCCACGCACTCACTTCCACCCACCGACCAAGCCTGTTCAAGATACTTCATCCACACCCGTTCGCGAACGATCCGGACCTCTCGCCTACCCACTAGCCCATTCACGTACTATTCCATCCACTTCCACATGATCTCTTTAATACACCCATTCGCCCATGCTCTCTTTCATACTTTCTCTCTCTCACTCTCCCTCTCTCCTCTACGTCTCTCTTTCCCGTCCTCCGCCCAACTCACACACTCGCCAGTCTACCCCACTCGCCCGCCCGCTCGCATGCCAGGGTAGCCTACACACCCACCCACTCGCAGACCCTCTCCATCGCCATCCCAGCCGCTCCCATCGTCCCCGCTCACCATACACCGTCGCGTACCCAGTTGCGAAACGCAACGCCCCAACTCGTAAAACCAACAAATACATTGGGCCGCGCGAGAAGCGGCGCTTTCAAATGCAAGAGCGTCGTCGGCGCAACGCTTTCGTTTGATTGCGCAGCGCGCCTTGGAGCCAAAGTTCTAATCGGCGCGAGGCCTCCGCGACTGCGCGGCCGGGATGGCGGCGGCGCGGGCGGTGATGGGACGATTCAAAACGCAGTGGGCGGGGAGCCAAGCGGAGTTGGAAGTAATGGGAATCGCAGAACGACAACAGCAGCAACGAGAGTGTTGGTGTTTGTGCATGAAACTGCTGATGGCGTGAGTAGCTAGAGTGGCGAGTACTGTGAATAAATGTAGTATACATGGAATGACAGAAAGAGTAGTATGGGTAGGCAATAGGCAGTGAGAGAGTTATTTGTAAGGGGTGATGAAATGAACAATTACGAGGCGAGTGAATGAGAGAGAGAGAGAGATGGAGAAAAATTTGGAGAAAGGGAGAGAGAGATAGAAAGAGAGAGAAGAGGGGTGAGAGAGAGGGAGATAGAGGGGGAGCAAGAGAGAGGGAGGGGGAGAGAGGGAGAGGGAGAGGGAGAGGGAGAGGGAGAGAGGGAAAGAGGGAGAGAGAGGGAAAGAGGGAGAGAGAGAGGGAGAGACAGAGGGAGAGAGAGGGGGAGAGAGAGAGGGAGAGAGAGGGAGCGAGAGAAAAAGCGAGGAAGGAGAAACATGGAAGATTGAAGTAACGCTGATGTCAATACTAATGATAGAAAATTGTAGAATAGGTATGAGGAAACTGAGAACCGAGATAGTAATACGACCACTCAATAATATTACATGAAAGTTATTAATGAAAGAGAAACATTTGAGTTACTGATTTTCGATTGAAGATAAAACGAGTACAATCATAATGTAGAAACCTAATACAAATTCACTGAACAAAGAATGAAAAGCCTGCCAAAACCAGAACTGTGAAAGTGGCGAGGAAGTCAAAGGCTGTCACTCGACAGCGTTGAGCGGTCTTGAGGACATCTGGGAAGGAAAGTGGCCTGTGCAGACCGTCGAAATCCTCGAAGAGGGTGGGGGCAGGCGGAACATGAATCTAGCCGGGGAAATTGTGTCGAAGGGAGGGAAGAGGCTGGAGCGGGGGGTGGGGGGTGAGGGGCAGAGGCGGAGGCGTTCGCGCGAAAGCGAAACTGGGAGGCGCGAGTTGGGCCAGAGCGCCGATGAAGGCCTGCCGACACTATGGACGTAATGGGAGCGGACGCTAGCGAGCACGCGGGACGCATATCAAGCGGCTCTGGAGGCGGCGGCTGAACACTGCAGAGATGAACCAGAGGAAGCACCAGTTGTAAAAGCGCTGGTGACAGCAATGAAGTTTTAAGGTGACATTCCACCCGAAAAATAAGAAAAATATGAAGTTTTGCTTTTTAATGTTAAAATATTCTCTAGACTTTTCTGAACATTGTTATATATTTTTCATTGATAACTTGTTGTTTTTGATCTTCTTCTTCCTAGGGCTTGTATCCAGCCGACAGCCGGTTGCCCTTTACGTCCCGAAGGGACATATATTCGACCGTACACTAGACTAACACTCTTGCGGGCTCCTCTGATCTGGGGTCAGCAGAACGCGAGGCCGTCCGCGACAACACAAAGTCAAGGGACAAACAACCATGCCCAAGGCGGGACTCGAACCCGCGACCCTTCGGACCGAAGCGCTGAGACGGTACTCGCTCTTAGCCACCTCGGCCATCCAGGTCGGCTGTTTTTGATTATTATTATTATTATTATTATTATTATTATTATTATTATTATTATTATTATTATTATTATTATTATTATTATTATTATTATTATTATTATTACATTGCGTTTTGAATTTGCTTCGGTACACAGTCTGACGTCTCAGAAGTTCCATGGTTTTACATAAACAGACATAGTTCTGAAACCATTGTCTCTAGAAGGCTGTGGTTTTCACAGTTTTATATTATCTTGTTTATCTACGTAACTTGGCGGGCATGTTGTTCGGTGTTTTTAAAGTTAAATGTTATTTTCTCTCTCTTGTGGTAAGCGGTGAGATAGCCTGTTGGGTGAAAGGAATGTCAATTAGTTCGACTGAAATGACAAAATCAAAATGTGTTTTAAACAGCTCGTGAACAAAGGAAATAAATTTAATTGTAAAGATCATTGACGCTAACAACGTATGTCATGCGGAAAATACCTTTAGTAATGAAAATCTCAAGTCCAGAATTGATCCAATTACCCCTTCTCCCTGTAGAGATCTCAGCTGAGAAAATGACCAACAATCTAGTAAAGGAAGAGGAAACAGCTTCTTAATTTCAGCAATAATGAGCATAATTTACGATAGGGAGCAGGTTGTCTTTACGTAAAATAATACAACGAATATGTTGGGTAATTCCAAGTAAAAATTTAGAAGCGTTTTTTTCTAATTTAAAATTTAGAAACATTTTTTCGTTACAAATGACCCATTTTATCATAAACTATTATACCCATTTTATTCATTCTTTTAGAGATTACTCAACTGGACACCGTAAATCTGTGAATCTACATTTGTGAAGTCATCATTATTTTTTAACTTTTGTAGATAAATTTGTCATTAAATTTTCGAAAAAAGTGGATATTCGAGAAAAAAACTATATTTCAGTTCCCTGCCAATAAATTCTTTTCAATGTAGATAAGTGCAACAACAATAGTACAAATATTGTACAGTAAAAATTTCAATTTGGTATCTCCATTAGTTTCTGAGATAATGAGTCATCAATATGACGAATTTAATATGGGCAACTTAGAAGGGGGTATCTCACCTTAAAGCTGACTAGATTACAAAAATATATGGAGTCTAAAACTGCGGAGATGGTCTGATTGGGAACGACGGCAGTTGTGGTGCTTAAGCGTGATTGTGGTTTTGTAGCACTGATTGCGGCGTGGGTGGACGGGGTTGGGGAGCTTAGGTTGCGACATCCGGGGCTCCGAAGGCACTAGCCGGGGTGGCGCCTTGTCTATGGCAGTTGTCGAAGTCAGCATTTGCGGTGGTGGCGACAACAGTAGCAATGGCTTAGCCCGATTTAGCCAAAATGATGCAGAGGGTACCTCGATCTACAAATGAGAGGGAAAGATATTGGAAATAACTGCGTGATTTCCATGATCTAGCGCACTCAAGGCACTGAGTATTGCCGGCTTCGTGGAGATTCAGTGGTATGGGTTAATGTTATCTAGACAATAAATTACAGGGAAGGTATTTTTCATTATTTCTCATAATATCACGTGATACAAAATAATATATTACGAAAACATCACCGTTATTTTTGTTTATGATTATGAAGTTTAATGGATTTTTTGGAAATGAATATGACAACACACAAAATCATTTGTGAACATGACGACACTAAAAAAGTGGAACTATCGGTTCTATTTTACACTTAAAACGCAATTACATAATATTTTTACAGCAATATAATAATAGAAAACTTAAAACTATTAATTATAAAAGAGGAAAAATCGACGCCTTTTTCCACCAAATTACAAGGAATTAAATTTATATTTTTATCCAAATCTTATAAAATAAGATTATATATATTATATCTAATATATTATGTATTATATATAATATATAATGTATATTATATAATATATATAATGTATATTATATATAATATATTATATATAATATACATTGTATTCTTTTTAGCGGAAATGTAACGATTTTGAAGAAAAAAAATTTTTTTGGTATTTTATTTTTCATAAATCTCCATAATTTCCGCTTTAAATTGGCGTGTGCATTATGTTTAGATCATCTTTGCAAGTATCTTTTTTTTTATTATTTATATGTGAAGTCCTCCTTTCTTAAGTGCTGCTTCTTAAGTGCTTAAGTGCTGGCTCTATTACTTTTAGATAATGTTACCTAATGCAGCCCGTAAGTACTAAAAGACGTAGACATACAGAAAATAAATTGAAAACTTTATATTGTGAAGCTAACCAACATTGGAATGTGTCAAAAGAAAGTCGTTATTGGAAAATGATTATTTTGATGAGGTAATTTATCAAGGTGATGTGTTCTGAGGGCTGCATTTTTAGAGCCCACTTCCAGAACGTTGATATTTTTAATACTACATGTGTCTTTTTTCAACTTATATTTGTAATAGGAAACTGAAATTTTCAGGAGTTACTAATAAAGGTCTCCTACATTTACTGAAATATTTTTCTCAGTACCCTAGCTTTTTCTATTCTGAATCATCCTACAGAACTTTTTTTAGGTTGCTTTTAAAATACTGGATCATATAAGGACCACTGTGATTGTTTTAACTGTAGGTGACAATGTAGGTAGAACACGTATCATTCCATGTTTCTACCTGCCACTCTAAAACCCATGTTCGAAGCGGCATTGAACCCGCGATACTTTGAGCCGGGGCAGCAACGGATCTTCATTCTCAGTGATCTCGGCTATTCAGATCGGTTCTACGGAGATTTATTTACTAGAAAACGTACTAAAATTTGTATTACGAAAAAATATTCTTACCTTAAAAAATAGTAAACATTTTTTCAAACATGTTGTTTTAGAGTTATAACGAGTGATATATGTGAGAAACCTATACAATTTCATAAGACTAATTTCAATAAATTCGGAAAATTAGATTCATTTAATACTTCCAGGATATGGTAATCCAAATCACTTTAAAATTACTGATTCACTAAATTAAAAAATGGATATCTATGTTATTAACTTTAAATACCATTTGTCAGGCAATAACCTGATTAATTTAAGTTAATTGGTGAGTAAATACTTAAATTATATGATATATGTAGTCAAAAGTATAACATGTTAACTAGAGGAAAGATAAGACTAAGAATCCAAATTCACAAACAATGACTTTGACTTATGTTTTATTACACTGAATTGGTTCAAATCTACACAGATTATAGTTATGCACTATATTTCTGATATTCCTTTCTAAGTTCATTCAATAAATGTCATGTATTAAGATTTTGAATAAGAAGCATTAGGTGATACATTGTCGAGGAAGACAATTTTTACTGATTTTCGACGTAATATATTTATTATAATACAAACAATTGCTCTCGGAATTCCCCAGCAATACTAGGGACATTGCTAACTGATTGTGTCACTCTGCATAATATTGCGAATTATTACAATATTGAATTCCAATGCAATCATTTTGAAATATCAAAATACAAACGCAACCCTTTACCACTAAACTATGTAACTATATACAAGTGATTGGATAATAACAATAATGATGTATGAACAAAAAGTACTGCCCGCTTTCAAACGAATTCCTATCTATTATTTTGACTAGAATGTTTGCACCTCACAAATGGATACGGTGTTTACGGATTCTCGCTGTATTTGTGTTACATCTGGTGAATTCTGTGGGCTGTGGATAAATACATGCGTTTCTTGCAAACAATAAACTATTTAAACTAAAACAAGGCATTCTCCAGAATTCTCTGCTTTTCAACAGTTTATTGTATCAGAATCTTGTTACCAAACGAAAAGTTTATTTTTACACCCGGCGTAATAACGTATTCTTTATTTGTAACATTATGTGCCCAGACGTAAAGTATACTTTTTAGAAAAATAAAAGGTGATACATCTATATTACTAATTTTCAATGCGCTCAGAAACTACAAAAACACTCTGTAGCCTGCGGCCATCTGAAAGGTGTCATAGATTTTTTTAGATACCCAGGAACTCGGGAAAAATAAGAAAAATTAATATTAGTAATTTCCGAAGCGCACAGAAATTATAAAAAAAAACTGTGCAGTCTCAGGCCATTTGAGAAGAGTCTAACAGTGTCCAGAGTTTTGTCAAATACCTAAGAACTCGGAAAAAATCCAAAAGTAGCGAAACCGTTTCAATTGTGACTTAAAACGCAAATATTTGACAGAATTGTTCCGACTATCATCATACTGACATAATTCTTAAACTCAAGGCGTCACTCCTTACATCAAAACTGACATCACGCAAGGCAAGGCTTTAACCCTAGAACACTAACCCTATTTATAGGTACGTTATTAGTAACCATGAGTCGAATCGACTCACTCAACGTAAAATAGTGTAAATAAATTTTTGCTTTGGTTTTCCTGGGTTTTCAAAGAATTACTTATAATGGAGTGATTGAACCCACATTCACTTTGTAATTGTCAAAACAAGACAAGGCTGAGATACCTTCTTTTACTAACGATGTGTAAGATCGACGCACACTAAAATACTCTTATTGCTAATCATGAGTAATTTCGACTCACTGGCCTTTGAAGATAATGACGCCACACGAACCCGAAAGAAGTCACAGACACAACCTTAGGTGGGATCACAAGAAGCACTAAACAGTGGAACCTTAGGCGACCTGTCAGAGTGCTAGTGCATTAATCGGGCTACGCATGGGCATTTATGTGTTCTATGTGATTACATTCGACTCATGGTTAGTGTTATAGGGTTAAAGATGAAGCCGCGCACAATTAAATAGATTCTATTAATGTGTTGCGCTAAAGAACGGCAATATTTTTTATGTTCTTGGTAAGTAATGAACTATTGTATTGTATATCCCAACATTATGCTATTTCTGCATTCGTGAAGAATACTTTTGTCTTCCTCACTACTGCTTACGCAGTACAGAGAAAGTATTGTAATGATGCGGAAAAATGGCGAATTTTTGACACAAAAACTCTTACCTCCTATCTGGTAACGAAGAAGTGGATACATATTGCCCCTGTATAGTCAATTACTTCCTTCAACACGAGTGGTCAGAATCCATGTTTTGGGGGCCCTTGATTCCGAAAAACCGACTGACAGCATAAAATCTTTCCGTCTGTTCCTTAGTCCGTCTGTCTGTGAACAACTCTAGCGGCTAAACCGTAAGTAGAATTTTCACCAAAATTGATATTCCTTTAAGCGATCTGCTGATGTCGCGGCCCCTTGAATTTGAAATACATGTTTTAATTTTGGCGAGTACTTTACATTCAGCCCCTGAGACATTTTCAAAATTTTCAACCAAAAACGACACAATGTTTTCAAATTTTGTTGTTGGATAACAAAATTTATTCTTAAAAGAATAGCGCAAATCTCTTTTTCATTAAAATCCTTGCTTTTTCGAAAATTGCAAAAATTTAAACTTTCTTTGACGTCTTCCTACAACTAAAATATTGGGGATAGAGATTTCTTATTAATGAAATCAGTTCTTGGCAGACAGTTCTTGAAATAAGGTCATGTTGAGTTTTTCAACATAACAATACCATATAAATATAAAGTCACAATGAAAACAAAAACACCTTAATAGCAAGATTGGCGTTTTTGGCAAGAATTGAGAAAAAAATAAGTGCCCATTGTCGCAAGCACCCATTAACGCAACCTCACATTATTGTCGGTGCCCAATGACAGACTTGCGTTGATATGGACATAAATTGCGGTTTAATAATCAGGGCGAGAACGTATGTGTTGTTTTAGCACCGCGAGTTATATTTAAATTTTTGCGGTGTAAAACGATTTATTAGCCCATTATCTCATTATGTGTAAAGAGTTGCATCCATTGGCGCCGAAAATAGTATCTCCTCTGGCGATATCGACGGCGGTCCGTGCGCACTGCGACAGAGGCGGCGGCAGCAGCAGCAAAGACGACGGTGAACACCAACGCGCTCTGCATAGAGAGCAGCTGCGACCGGCGCTGCTCTGCAATCGAGAGCGCCAATGGGGCCCCTTGCGCCAACAGCTTCGTCCACCGCCACGTGCCCCCGCCTTCGGCCTCCTTCACCCGCCATCACTAACGCTTGTCACATTTGCCTACACTCGTCAATGGTCTGGTTCAAATTCACTTGGCCCTTGCGTTCGGCCCCTTTCACCGGCCTTCATCAACGCTTATCGACATTTATCTACAGTCGCCAATGGCGTGGTCCAAATCTACTTGCCTCCGCGCTTGATTTTATTCACCCGCCTTCATAAATGCATATCGACATTTACTTACAGTCGCCAGCAGCCTGGTCAAACTCAACTTGCCCGCGCGCTTGTTCTCATGCACCTGCCTTCATCAACGTTTATCAACATTTACCTACACTAGCCAATGGTCTAATTCAAATCCACTTGCCCCTTGCGTTTGGCCCCTTTCACCCGCCTTCATTAACGCTTGTCGACGTTTACCTACATTCGCCAACAGCCTGGTCAAAATCTACTTGCCTCCGCGCTTCACCTCACTCATCCGCCTTCATCAACACTTATCAATATTTACCTACACTGGCCAATGGTCTAATTCAAATCCACTTGCCCCTTGCGTTCGGCCCCTTTCACCCGCCTTCATCAACGCTTGTCGACATTTCCATACAGTCGCCAACAGCCTGGACAAAATCTACTTGCCTCCGCGCTTCACCTCATTCACCCGCCTTCATCAACACTTATCAATATTTACCTACACTGGCAAATGGTTTGATCCACCTCCTCTTGGCCCCACGGTCGACTTTCTTCTCCCGCCATCATCAAAGCTTATCAACATTTACCTATACACGCCAATGGTCAGGTCCAAATCCACTTGTCTCCGCGCTCGACCGTTTTCACCCACCTTCACCGGCATCTCTTATCCGATCTCACTCATCCTTACACCATGCCACATACACCCTCTTCCATCCTCATTTGTTACTTTTCGTGTCACATTTTTTCTCATCGGCTTGGACGACACTTCCAATATCAGTCTTTACTATTCAACTCCTGACGTTTCTCAATTTCTCACCCCCCTGATTTGCCCCCTTGTACACCCTCTCCAGCTCTGACAATAAATTTTTACTTTGCAATGCGATAGTTTCATACTGTAAGAGCTATACTGCTTCCACTTTAAAAATATATTTGATCAGAAGTGTCTATATATCTTAGAGAAGATTATCTTGCCGTCAGAGCAAAATGCATCTATCAGCAGGGTACATATCTTCTGTGATTTATTGATTGATTGACTAACTAGTGCTTGTACTAGTGCGTGGGCGTAACTAGTGCTAACCTGGCGTATCAAATGGTAAGGTCATTAGTTCCGTAAGCCCGGAGCTGTTTTTTGCCACCGGAATTGGCGATGTTCTTCCTCCGTTGCATTGCGATATTCGGCGCTGAATTCCTCGTTGGCTTGTGAATGTTTCCCAACCAGGTGCATCCCAACAGTAGGGGACTAGCCTAAGCGCCCACCTGGTTTCCCGACACCTGTGATAGGGAAGTAAAAAGTGTAGGTATGTGAAAGAAAGGGGAGAGGATAGTACAATGAAGAGGAAGGAAAGATAGCGCATCGTCCGTGGCCCGTTTGTGAGAGTACTGCTCCGGCATTCGCCTAGCGTTGATTGGAGAAACCGCAGAAAAATACCAAACAGAGAAACCGGCTCAAGAAATCTTCTTGAGATCGCGTTTGAAATCGACATAGCTACCTAGCCTGTATTGAAAATCCTGCCACCTTCAGCACTCAAACCCTAGGACCTCCCGGTCAGATATACAGCAGTGACTTCAATTCATGCCCTCAGTCACCTAAGGCGGCCATAATATCTTCTTTCCTTGCTGCCTTTATAAGATTAGTTCCTATAGTAACGTATTGTCTCATTGAAATGGCGTAATTATCCATTCCATGCAATATCTCAAAAGCTCCACATCCAGCTAGGCAAATTGCTATTTCCATCGTTCCCCAAAATTTATCGCGAGGAGTGCGGCCTCGCCGCTGACCCTTTGGTCCAGGTCGACCGTGCCGCGGCGCCCTCCGGGGCCTGCTCAAGCCGCCGCCCGCGCGAGCGGTCGACGTCAAAGCGGCGTCCGCCTCGTCTTTGTGGCCGCGAAGGCGCGTGCAGCCGTCGCGGGTCAATCGGATTAGCACCCGCCTCAGGCGCCCGCGCCCGCGCCCGCGCCCGTCGCCTGCCCCGAGGCCCTTCTTTCCTTTGGGAGGCGTCACGGGCAGAGGGAAAGGGGGAGATCGCGACGGTGGCGGAGGAGGCGGTGGTAGCTGTGGCGGTGGGGGCGGCGAGAGCGTTGGGGGCGGTGAAAGCGGGGACGGCTGGGGACAGTAAGAGCGTTGGGGGCGATGGGGTGGTGGGGCGATGAGGGCGATGGGGGCGGTGAGGGCGTTGGGCCGGTGAGGCGGTGAGGGCGTTGGAGCGGTAGGGGGTGGAGCGGTGGGGACGGTGAGGTCTATGAGGGCTGTAGGGCCGGTGGGGGTTATGTGTGCGGTGGGGGGCATTGAGGGCCGTTGAGACGGTAGGGGTGGTGAGGTCTGTGAGGGCTGTAGTGCCGGTGGAAAGTATGTGGGCAGTGGGGGAGGTGAGGGCGGAGAGGCGGTGGGGCGGTGAGTCGGTGAGGGCGTTGAGGCGGTAGGAGGTGGGGCGGTGAAGTTTGTAAATGCCGTAGGGCCGGTGGGGGCTATGGCGGCGGTGAAAGCAGTGGGGCGGTCGGGGTGGTGAGATCTATAAGGGCTGTAGGGTCGGCGGGAGCTATGGGGGCTGCGGGGAAGGTGAGGGCGGTGGGAGCCCTGGGGGCGATGGGAGCGGTGAGATCTGTGAGGGCAGTGGTGCCGTGAGGGAGTTGGGGGCGGTGGGCGTGGGGCGGTGTAGGCGGTGAGGTCTGTGAAGGATGTAGAGCCACTGAGGGCTAGGAGGGCGGAGGGGCCGTGGGGGTGGTGGACCAGTGAAGGCGGTAGGGGCGGAAGAGTCAGCGGTTATGACATTGGCAGTGGAAGCGGTTGAGTCGGTGGGGAGACTGCGTTCGCAATAGAGATGACGGAGGAAGCGGTGGAGGCGACGCTGTGGTGGAGGCAGCGGGACTGGCAGAGCTCCCTCAACGCGACGGGTCGAGCCACAGAGGGGCGGAAGGGCGGGCAGAGCGGACGGGTCCCGCGCGGCAGGGGCCGGCACGCTCTCCTCTTCGGGCTAGCCCTCTGCCGCGTCACTAGCTCTGCATACACAGCGCGCGCTTGTGAGGGCTCGCTCGGCGCCCGCGCGGCTGGCGCTGACTGAGCGACGGAGGCGCTCCGGGTGGTGGAGATGGCAGTTCTTCACCAAACCAAGAGGGCAGCGGTACGTGAGCTACACGTCTGTACATGCAGAAACGACGGAAAATCAAGATGTACTTAAAAGAAGAATTATAAGAAAGAATTTAGAAGGGACGTTGTCAAAACGTTGTCAAGAACTAGAAATGTTGAGAGTAAGAAGCTTAGGGGTAAGATGACGTTGAGAAAAATAAGTTTTCTGAATAAGTTTCAGATAATGTGTTGGAAAAGCTGATGAAGGAACAACAGACTTTGTAGGCAAACACGAACGTTTCCGAGGAAAATAAAAGTAAAATAATGTAGTAAAACCATGAGATCTTCGAAAAAACTACAACGCAAGTAGCATTAACAGTGCATTTTCCTTGACGGTTGAGAAGTGCGACAAAACTTGGTTAGAAAATTCATAAAAAATGTAGAATGGCAGAAATTACGACTGGACACTAACAGTATTATGACGGTATTCGAATATTTTATATGAACCAACAAAAGGACCTCTAGACATGTTTAACGTACAGTATGCTAAAATCCTTCACTATCTCAGACAATTTTATTTTATTCGCGGAAATATAGGTCGACAATAAAACACAGAACATAGAAAAATGTACTATATAAAAAAACGTACTATATCTTTCCATTTTTGGCATAGACTCTGACACGGGGTATGTCTGGCGACGCGCATCACACAGGACAAAGTTTTTGTACACACCTCGCCATGAACCTCGTCGGCAAAGGACAAGAAGAGAGACATATTTGCAACAATTTTCGCAGGGTCTGATCGGGACTTGAGATATCAGCATCCAGATAGAAGCATCTATGGTACAAACCACCTCGTCTATTACGCAACACACCTCGCCATAAACCGCATCGGCAAAGAACACAAAGAGAGACATAAACACCATAACAAATTCCGCACGGGCTGATCGGGGAGTGAGATTTCAGCACCCAGATACAAGCATCTACGACCCAAACCACCTCGTCTACTACGCAACAGACCTCGCCACGAACCCCATCGGCTAAGGACACAAAAAGAGACATAGCAAACAATTCCTCTGGGCTGACTGGGGTGTGATTTCAGCACCAGATACAAGAACCAACGACACAAAACTCTACTACGAACCAGATCTCGCAATGAATCGCATCTGTAAAGGACACAAATACACTCAACAAATTCCGCACGGGCTGATCGGGGCTTAAGATTTCAGGAGTCACACCTAAGCATCTCCGGCACAGCCGACCTCTCCACGAGGGTCGTGCGCGGCGGGGCGGCGTGCCGCCAGGGGCGCGCCGAGCGGCGGGTGGCGTCGGCGCCGGCGGAGCGTGAGGCCCGGCCAGGCGTGCGGCGTCGGGCGGCTGCGGTCCTTTTGACCGCTCGCCCGCCCGCCCACGCCCCTGACTCAGGCGCGGTGGACTGGGTCACGGTGTCAGCGGAGCTGCGGTTCGCGCGCGTTGCCGCACCTCGTTAGGTGCCCGCAAGCGAACGCCGCGTTTGTCATTCCAGGAAACGATTCGCTCTTCATTAGCTCGTCTGCCCTTTCGCAAAGGGCCGCCACGTCGGGGAGGTGCGATGCTTTAAAACCGACGCATTAAGGGAGCACAAAGGTCGTTTCGGATAGTTGGTAAAGTGTATCGAGCACCCTGTGGAATGTCTCATGTTCTCCTTTCGATCATGTTGAATGAATGAATGAATGCCTTATTTTACGTGGCGAGACTCAGGCCATGAGACCTGCTCTTCCGTCTGACCACGCAAATTTCCTTATTCTTCTTTCACCTACTAGGGATGAGGAGCAGTACCCTAACAAACGGGTCACGGACCACGCGCGATCTTTCCTTCCTCTTCCTTGTCCTATCCTCTCCTCTTACACACACACACCCACACACACTACATCACTTGGACGACGAAACAGGCAATTTGAATTTTGCTCAGAGGCTTCATTTAGGCTTGAGAATCTCTTACATGCAGTAAATCTACTAACATGGGATAGCCGGATTTACTTTCCCGTACGAAGGATTTCGCCCTTAAAAATCCACGGCTTTGAACGGGTTTGAACCCGCGAACTTGGGTAGCCCGATACGGTAACCGTTACACCATTGCCACCACCACCATGTTGACATCTAATTAATTTAAAATCATTCTTAATTGACAATGTGACTTCCAAGAATTTAATAAGATTGACAGTTTTACAAATCAAAATACTTCATTTAATAGACAAACGGATGTCACATTGAAGACCTTAAGCCTGGAGGAGAATTCTAGCGGCCGGCTGCTCTGATCGGTAGTTTTCCGTGGTTTCTCCGATCAACACCAGGCGAATGCCGGAGCAGTACCCTACCAAACGGGTCACGGACCGCGCGCGATCTGTCCTTCCTCTTCCTTGTCCTATTCTCTCCCCTTACAAACTCACTTACACTAACATTCACTACACTACCACATATTTCGGGAGACCGGTCGGAAGATTAGAGATTGTTCCAGCTGGTGGGAGAGTCCTGGTTAGGGGGAACCCCGTTAGCCGACGGTAGGTCGGCGGCGGATCTCACCATCCAGCGGGGCAAGATCACCGCCATCTCATGCCAAAACATACACTACACTCACGGGACTAATGACCAAAGGAGTTGACGCACCCGGAAACACAAAAAAAATCAATCAATCAATTGAAGACCTTTATTGTTTCATTAAATGCACTGACACAAAATATTAAAAAATAAAGCATACCAAAGATTGATATATAGAGATTCCAATGTTAGGTGGTTAACTAACGATTGAGAAAATGAGTTATAAAGATAACCCTCAGAATGTGACATTTTCTTAATGCCAAACGTCTCAACATTTTTTGATCGTCGTAACAGACACCAAAGGCCCTACTTTGAAAGCGCGCGCTGCCAGCCCGGACTGCCTGCCACTATTGTACGTCCACAGGGAGAGCGTGAATACGGAGACGCAGCCTCTAAGGTGATTCAGGGCGTTCGCCAGGGCGTCACTCAATGGGCGCCCGACACAACGGCGTCTGAAAGGGCGCCTTCGCGGTGACCTCGGCGGCGGCAGAGGCGAGCGTGGCGTGGCGCGGGGCGTGGAGATGCGGGGAGTGGGGCGGGGCGCTGCACGCATGGAGACCATTCTCGCACCGGTCGACGCCTCCATCCCCGCTCCCCCCCCCGCGTCCGGGAGACAGCGCGACGCCCGTTACGATGATAGCTTCCTGTCGATCGTGGCATTATGTGGGACGGCGGCCGCCGGGAGGGTCATCTGCATATTTGTTGCAGCTCCACCGCCTCTGCTTCCTCGCAGTTAGTGCGGTTGTCGTCCCTTCCATCCTTGCCACCGTGGACATTACACCCTCCGAGGTTGCCGACCTCGCTGCAACTCCTTTTCCTGTAAAATGCGGGCTCCACTACGATCAAGTTAATCAGTATCGGCGGGATCGATGGCGGTGTCACCGTTATTATAACTACCTCTTTCTTCGTCATCCGCACAGTGACACAAGCACAAACTCCGTTGCCTCGAGCAGTAGAACCGCTCCCACCAGCGTCACCTCTGTCACTCCGTTTCCATTCCCACCTCCATTGCCGACCCCTTTGTGAGAGGACAATGTCCCTCCTTGCTTTCAACACCACGGGTCCCACGCACGTTCCGACTCCGCCAGCTCCTACGGTCTATCGTCCTCCACCTCCCACCGGCTCATTAACTTCCCCGCGCCTTCCTCGCTTCCCCGCTCCCCGCCCTGCCTCGTCCCGTCCCCGCCACAGGTTCTTGTGCCGCCACGTGTACCTCCTGTGCTGGCGGGCGCCGACCCATACGTTGCTGTTACTGGGCGCCGCTCCCTTCCGGGGACATTTTTCTTCATCTTACGCTTTGCGCACTTTTTCCCCTCTAGTCTTAGCGTGTGCTGTTGCAAATGCGCACTGGCTTAACGCAGGCTCCTGGACGCTACGCAGGAAGGGCGGGAAGAATTACATCGCCAGCGCTGGATCCTCTAACCCAAGAAAGAATATGGCAAATCCCGGGAGTAGAACTGAATTCGTTGTTCCGTATTACGGTTATAAAACAAAATCTTATTATAAAATGTTTAAAAATTGATCAGTAAAAAACATGTAAGTTATTTTCTGAGTCAATGAAAAATAATGAGTAATATATGGTAAAGAAAAATGACTAGCTGCAGCAATTTATTTCAAAAACATTAATAAATTTTCAGTCACTTTTAAGATAATTACATGTTATCAGTGGCGCACACTAGGAGGACTTGCGACTGATACGTATTAACATGCGTATAATAATAATAACCAACTAATAAATTTTGTCCAATGCATCATTTGTTTATCTTATAGCATTAAGAATAAGTCAACAAATAAAATAACATTACATTTTCATCATAAAAGGAAAATTATTTCGAAGAAAACATTAAGTCGGCTAAATACTGTACCTATTGCTTCCTCCCGTAAAAATCTTGAGTGCCCCTCTGCCTGTAATTAATTTTATGTTTGCTTCAAATTTGTTCTTCATTGCTAAAAGTATGTTCCACAAAAACTGAAAAATGTAGGTGATATTTTTCTTCTTTTTTTCCTATTTCCTTCTTTGAATCGTTTAATACACTCTTTAATTGACCACATGCATGACTTCCTTACACCTTATTTTCGAGAGGCAGTTTTTTATATCTTCAATATTTCACTCTCTAGCTGTTTATCTATTTGATTATTTATTTGTTTCATCACCTTCTATGCTTCGTTATCTACGATATGCATTTTGCATATTTGTTTAACGGATTATTTTTTATCAGTGTCTGTTACTCTTTCGGATTATAATCCTAAATATGTTTGTATAAATGAGTCATCAACGTCGTAGAGTTAATTGTGTTACATATCTATTGCATATTTATGCATGTCTTATGACTAACTTATATTTTATTCTTCCCTTTACCACCAGCCTCATGTACTTATTAGAATATATATGTTGAGTACAATCATATTCCTTTACCTTTCATAATCATTAAGATAAGCCAGGAGAAAATAAATCATACACAAGCCTAATACCAAACACGTCGTATTGTTTAATAATATTACATTAAATTGTACATCTACTTTGCCACCTCACAACCTAACTTTATATATATATATATATATATATATATATATATATATATATATATATATATATATTTCAATTGATGGTTACATGGTTCAGTTCACGGTATTAAATACTCTTGTTTTTGGGCTGGCTTGGAGCTAAATTAATGTAAAACTAAATATAATCTATCTACTTCTCAGGTGTAGAATGCTCGTTGAGCACCTACGCTCAGTTTACATCGCAAAAAAATTGCAAGAAGGCATGTACCGGAAACAACCTAGCTGCCACAAATTTCACTACTCACGTCGCGCGTTCCAATAAAAGCAAATCATCGGAAACAAAGTTTCCATTCAACACATCCCACCTCCACCGCCCCATTGCCGCCCCCAGTCGCCGCCCTCAAGGCGCAGGACCTGCCTCCAATCTCCGCACTCGCGTTCCGAATGCCACGTCCCGGCCCACGCCGGCGCTCTCGCTCGCTCGGGTAAAAGCCTCGGGCGGAGCGGCGACGCTCGACGCGCCTGACGACATGGCTTGTCTCGATGCAGCCGCCGCCGGCGCCGGCGCCTTCGCTTTACCGAGGCGACCGCGATACCCTCTGTCCTTGTCGGCGGCATCGCGGCAAGCGCCGTCCGCTCTGTCGCCCTCCTTCGTGATGTATTCGTCTTTTCAGGAACGCCGCTAGACCCGCGCACGGTCTGGTGCTGAGGATGTCATACTTGCAGCTGTCAGCACCTGGGTCGTTTTCACTTGTGGATGTTCCACCACCAGTGCACGGTCAGTTTGTGGATATTATCATTATCCTCCACCAAAGGTCACATCGTCTTTTACCAAGCGATGCTAACGTAACTAGAACTCATCCGAAGCCTGGAAACCCGCACACGGTCTGGTGCTGAGCGCGTCATACTTGCAGCTGTCAGCTCCTGGGTCGTTTTCACTAGTGGATGTTCCACCACCAGTGCACGGTCATTTTGTAGATATTATCATTATCCTCAACCAAAGGTTACATTGCCTTTTTATCATGCGTTGCATTAACGAAACTAGAACTCATTCGAAGCTTGGCAACCCACACACGGTATGGTGCTGAGCACGTCCTATTTGCTGAGTTCGTCATACTTGCAGCTGACAGCTCCTGGGTCATTTTCACTTGTGGAAATTCCACCACTAGGACACGGTCAGTTAGTGGATATTATCGTTATCCTCAACCAAAGATCACATCATCTTTCCCATACGTTGCATTAACGCAACTAAAAATCATCGGAAACTTGGCATTAATTTCGCAAAAACCATCGCCACATTCCCTGGCAACCAATCGCTAACCCCAGCAGCGCCATCGGTATTTTCGGTTTCATCGCCACCGCGTCGCCCTATGCTGCGGCGTGGGTCTGGCGAGGGGGGGGGCGTGGGCGTGGGCGGCGGCAGCAGATGTCCCGCTCGGGCGGCGGCGCGCCTTGCATTATGGATGGCCCGGCCGACGCCTCGCCTCGCCTTGCCTCGTCCCGCCCCCGCCCCCGCCCCCGCGATCGCCGCGCTGATCAGTGGCGCTCGGGCGGAACTCCACGTAACGAGCACTGGCGCCCGAGGCCGCTCTCGCCTCAACCGCCGCCGCCGCCACCGCAGCCGCCGCCGCCGCCGCCGCCGCTGCTCCGACCGCCTACCCAACCACCACCGCCGCGCCGCCGACGTGAGACCGCCCACGTTGCCGACGACCCTACTCGCGAGTGAACAGCAATTCACTTTGCTTTTGGGTCTTCGCTCCTGGAATGAAAGCCGTTCTACAAAAGATCAGTTACTTCTATTGCGGAAGGTTTTAGTTTCAATACTTATATGTAGTTTTCAAACCAATTGTACACCATTCCAATTGATTTAATAAATTGATTATTGATGAAATGAATTGATTAAGTCCATATATATCCATTGCTCTATGGAATCATATATGTTCCCGACCGCCTACCCAACTACCGCCGCACCGCCGACGTGCGACCGCTCACGTAGTCGACCACCCTACTCGCGAGTGAACAGCAATTCACTTTGCTTTGCGGTCTTCGCTCCTGGAATGAACGCCGTTCTACAAAAGATCAGTTACTTCTATTGCTGAAGATTTTAGTTTCAATACTTATATGTAGTTTTCAAACCGATTGTACACCATTCCAATTGATTTAATAAATTGATTATTGATGAAATGAATTGATTAAGTCCATATATATCCATTGCTCTATGGAATCATATATGTTCCCGACCGCCTACCCAACCACCGCCGCGCCGCCGACGTGAGACCGCCCACGTTGCCGACGACCCTACTCGCGAGTGAACAGCAATTCACTTTGCTTTTGGATCTTCGCTCCTGGAATGAACGCCGTTCTAGAAATCATCAGTTACTTCTATTGCGGAAGGTTTTAGTTTCAATACTTATATGTAGTTTTCAAACCAATTGTACATCATTCTAATTGATTTAATGAATTGATTATTGAAGAAATGCATTGATTATGTCCATATATATCCATTGTTATATGGAATCATATTTGTTCCCGACCGCCTACCCAACCACCGCCGCGCCGCCGCGCCGACGTGAGACCGCCCACGTTGCCGACGACCCTACTCGCGAGTGAACAGCAATTCACTTTGCTTTTGGGTCTTCGCTCCTGGAATGAACGCCGTTCTACAAAAGATCAGTTACTTCTATTGCAGAAGGTTTTAGTTTCAATACTTATATGTAGTTTTCAAACCAATTGTACACCATTCCAATTGATTTAATAAATTGATTATTGATGAAATGAATTGATTAAGTCCATATATATCCATTGCTCTATGGAATCATATATGTTCCCGACCGCCTACTCAACCACCGCCGCGCCGCCGACGTGCGACCGCTCACGTAGTCGACCACCCTACTCGCGAGTGAACAGCAATTCACTTTGCTTTGCGGTCTTCGCTCCTGGAATGAACGCCGTTCTACAAATGATCAGTTACTTCTATTGCGGAAGATTTTAGTTTCAATACTTATATGTAGTTTTCAAAACAATTGGACACCATTCCAATTGATTTAATGAGTTAATTATTCTTTTTTTTCTAAGGCTTTTATCCAGCCAACAGCTGGTTACCCTTTACGCCCCTTTGGGACGCATATTCGATCTTACACTAGACCAACACACTTGTGGGCTCCTCTAATCTGGGGTCAGCAGAACGTGAGGCCCTCGACGACAACACATACAAAGTCAAGGGACAAGGCGGGACTCGAACCCGCGACTCATCGGACCGAAGCGATGAGTCGGTACTCGCTCTTAGCCACCTCGCTCATCCAGGTCGGCCAGAATGAATTGATTATTGACGAAATGAATTCTTTATGTCCATATATATCCATTGTTATATGCAACCATATATGTACCATTTTATATCCATTTGTTACATGCAATATATATCGTATGTAATATAATGGTACATAGTCGTAACTGTAGGATCATGCGTGAGTTAGTATTCCATGTTGCCAAGGATCCTTCTCGAAAACGGAACTCAAATCAATTTCTTAAACTACATGAGGTTTCTTTGAAGTCTTTGAGAGATCTATTGTTACTAATGAAGGTTTCGTTATTAAACTTCGTAGGCATTAAAAAAAGTTACAAAGCTTTGGTAGGAAACTAAAAGCTAAAGTAAGAAAAAAGGTTCGTAATAGTCTGTGGTTAAATAGTATATCAAGATACATACGAAATTATCAATTCATCATACGAAATTTTCAATGAAGAATGTAAAGAAGTACAATATTTCTAGTTATCTTGTTCTTCACCTTTCAATTAAACGTCTAGGGGATCGAGGAAACAAGTCACGAAAATAACCAAGTTCATATATAAAACAAGAACTCTCCATTTATCCTGCATTGAGCGTATGAGCACGTCATTCAGTAGTGGGTTTCTAGGAATCTTAACTTGAAACCAGACCGTCTCTTCAGGAACGTTCACCCAGCGGAATGCAACCGGCAGCGCCCCTGGCGGCGGATTTCTCAGCTCGCGTCGCGTGTGGGCGTTGAGGTGGGGGAAACGGAGCGCATGAGCTTAGAGCGCGGCCGCCTTGTTTGAGTTGCCTAATGTACACACTAGATAACAGCTCCGGCCCGGAGTGGTTGTTAACCTCCGGTTAATGTATCTAAGAAGCCAACGCCCGAACCGGCGCACCGGGCGTCTGGCTCATGAATATTACGCGTCCTTAAATTGCGCCTTATTATCTCCACCAACATACGTATGAGTTTTAATATTGAATCTTATCGCCTTCGCGAAAGTTGAAGGGGATTTTGTGTTATTTTATAGCCGGTGGTTTCGATATTTTGAAGTGGAGATAATGAGACGTTTGTTAAGAAATTTAATAGTTTATTGAATTATTTCTCATCTGTACTAAAATAGTTTGAATTCTTTGATGCAAAAAGAATATTTTCTCTTTTATATTACTCATATTTTCATAAAATTATTCATATATTAAACATGTGAAGGTCTCTTTGAAGAGTATGTTACATTGGAAAGGAAAAATGTTTATCTTCATAACAGGTATTTCGAAATAAACTCACGTTTAATTTGGAAGAATATATACATTATTTACTTTAGAATCCCAATACAAACATCATTGACTCAAAATTATTATGATTTTTATTTTGAAAAAAAATGCATTCTACCAAAAATTATTTTAAAACCTCCTCCCTAAGATGTAAGTACAGTTTGAAATTACGACATGCCGACCAAAGAATCATGCAAAATACTTTCAATCGTAGACAACCCCAATTAAAATTATTGATTTTAGTAGTAGGTAAATACAAGTTTACTGAATAAAAGTACATTCAAAAAATTTAAGGAGGAATTTCAGAATTGATTGTTGCAACTCTCTGTCAAGAATCGTAGCAAAATCTTGTGATTTTGTTAACAAGTGTCATCATAAAATCAATATTTAGAACTCATATTTTGATTACCATACAAATAATATATGAATGTTTAGATTTGGAACACACATGAGGTAAATCAAAATTTTTGGCTGTAATGTCACATATATTGTAGGGTTTTCAAAACGCTAAAAATGTTTTGAAACAAAAAATGTTAAAAAATATGCTTTGAAATATTCCGTTGCTTTTTAAAAAATTAAATCCAATTAACTCGTAATTAAAAATTGCCGGCATTATTACACGATACAATAGGAAGAACTTCAATAATTGCAAATTAATAATATTAAACTCGAAAAATATTTACAATCAATTTTTGAGACTACTCCAGTTTCATCCACGCTGCCCAGTGTCTGCGTATCTCTGTACCTCGTCGCTACCCATGCAAACTAATAATATTAATAATTGCAAATTAATAATATTAAACTCGAAAAATATTTGCAATCAATTTTTGAGACGACCTACTCCAGTTTCTTCCACGTTGCCCAGTGTCTGCGTATCTCTGTACCTCGTTGCTATCCATGCGGCGGTCCCCCAGCTCCTGAGGGCCAACGGCCGGGGAAGGGGAGGCTGCAAGGGCGTAGGGCCAAGGGCCCAGGGAGGGCGGGGGACTAAGTAGACGGCCGCACCTGCGAGCGGCCACGGGAGCCCACGCACCTGCGACGGCGGCGGCGGAGAGTCCGGGAGAGGGGGGTTTCTAAGCCCAGCGCGCTCCTGCCGTCGCCTCGACCTGCAACTCCATCCGCTCCCATCCCGATTGATCGATTGATTGATTTTTCCGTGTTTCCTGGCGCGTCAACTGCTTTGGGCATTAGTCCCGTAAGTGTAGTACATGTTTTTCTCAGAAGATGGCGGTGATCTTCCAACGCTGGATGGTGAGATCCGGTGCCGACCTACCGTCGGCTACTTGGGTTTCCCCCAAACCACGAGTCTCTCACCAGCGGGGCACCGCCCCAGCCGGGACAAGCTGTAAGCTCCCGACCGGTCTCCCGGGATATGTTGATTGATTGATTTTTTCGTGTTTCCGGGCGCGTCAACTACTTCGGTCATTACTCCCGTTAGTGTAGTGCATGTTTTTTTCTCGGGAGATGGCGGTGATCTTCCCCCGCTAAATGGCGAGATCCGGCGCCGAGCTACCGTCGGCTAGTGGGGTTTCTCCCTAACCAGGACTCTCCCACCAGCGGGGCACTGCCCCAGCCGGGACAAGCTCTAAGCTCCCGACCGGTCTCCCGGTGTATATGGTAGCGTAGTGCATGTTAGTGTGTGTAAGAGGAGAGGGTAGGATAAGGAAGAGGAAGAAAAGATCGCGCGCGGTCCGTGACCCGTTTGTTAGGGTACTGCTCCGGCATTCATGTGGTGTTGATCGGAGAAACCACGGAAAACTACCGATCAGAGCAACCGGTCGCTAGAATTCTTCTCCAGACAGCGACTGAATTCGACCTAACTGAAAAGCTGGTATCGGAAATCCTGTCACCGTCAGAACTCGAACCTAGGATCTCCCGGTCAGAGACGTCAGTTGATGCACTGAGCTACCGCCCTGGGTTTAGGTCTCTTCGAAGTGCACGCTGTTTGTATGGTTGGGAGACGTGGGTTGTACCGCTGCACCTTGCCACTCGAATTTCTTTACCCTTCAGTTCAACTGCACGCCCAACTGCTCCCTGTCCAATCTTTTTCTTCTGGTTGCACACAATCAATGCACCTTGTTGCGACGTCCTTTGCTTGCACTACTCCCTGACGTCCAAAACTGTTCCTCCACTTCGATCTCTTTGATCTTCCGCTTTCACGTTCACACGTTTCTCAATCGCCCAGTTTTATTGGTAGTTCTTCCCCTTCGTTGCTACTTTTCTTCTCGTTCCGTCGTCTGACCTTCATCGAAACTTAACAACAAACTGCTACCCGTAACCAAAGCAAGACATGCAGAATCGTTTGTCTCTTTAGCCCAAACAGCAATAAGTAATTTTCCCTCATCTCATCCCTGAGAAACGTAAGATTGAACGTACAGAGCATTGTAAATTTTAACTGTTGTATTTAGTATATATAAAAAATCCCTTTTGAAAAATTGTAAAACAAAGCATCTATTATTACAAAACATACTATGAATTACGCAGTTATAATAGAGGTCATTAAAAATCATCTTATCCCTGATCTATTCGGATTACGTTGTCTCTGAATGCTCAGTACTCACCACCTACATTGACACACTCCATTGGCAGTCCTCACTGCCAATGTCACAACGTCCTCCTCCCCTGCAGCTGCATCCTGTCCTGGCGTCACCTCCTGCGACCCAACGCCGCCCTCCTCCCCCCGGCGCAGTGCGCGACATGAATCTACGCCCCACCGCATAAATATTTACCGAGCACAACAGGTGCTTGCGGGCGGCGAAGACGGGGCGGGGCGCGGCGCCGGGGGCGGAGGCAGTGGGAGACGGCACGTGCGCGACGCGCGACCGCCATCTTGCGGTCAAACGCAGCACTCCCCCTGCCCCACCCCCTCGGCGCCTTCTCGAGTGCCCTCCCGGATGGCCTCCTAGACACTCGCGAGCGAAGCGGGGCGGGGCGGGGCGGGGCGGGGCGGGGCGGGGCGGGGCGGGGCGGGGCGGGGCGGGGCGGGGCGGGGCGGGCGGGGCGGGGCGGGGCGGGGCGGGGCGGGGTGTGTGCTGTGGAGGACGGCCGCGCCGTGCTGTGCTGTGCTGTTTGCTTTCAGGGGAGCTGATAGTAATATTGATAAGGGAATGGCTCGACGGGGGGTGCTTGAGGCTGTCACGAGCTGGAGAGACGTAGGATGGCATTATCCTGTCGCAAGGTGGGGGGGTTTGCCGAGCGACTGCACGCATTCTCAAGAAGGCTCGTGTTGATTATTTACTGTATCTTACGAAAGGTAAGGGGCACGGGGAGTGTTAAATTGTATGTTTAAAAATAAGGAATGTAGGTCGACAAAACGTGGTGACGTATTGTATTATAGCTGACATTTTAAATAACACGGACACTACTACTGACATAATTACATTCTCAATGTGAAACTTTTGTAACATTTCATCACATTTTCTGATATAAAATGTTAACATTTTCTTCTAATAAGTGAGTGTTAAACTTTGTCGCAAAAAGGAAACAAAAGCTGAAAACGTCTTTTACAACTGACTCACACGTTAATACAAAATGGTTTTCTCTAACAAAATTTTCTCCGTAATCAGGATTATAATATAATTACAAATGATCGGCTTTCAGCCGTACGTTTTATAGTGACTTACTTTTGTCTTCAACGTAAACACAATAGTGCAACTAATAAAAGTCAGATTGGAGGATTCTAAAGCTCTGATCTTGTTTCCACCGAGCTTTTCACATTTACTCTTCTCTTTGCATAGAATGTCAATGTCGGTTTGCGTCGTTAAATTGTTCACAACTATCAGAAGGCGTAAGTAACGCTGAATGATTCAGTCATGCCAAATTTTCGGGAGATCGAGATATCTGATCCATTTATCTACAAAATCCCTAGAGTTATAGCTACGTGATACAATGCGTGAGTGTAGCATTCCCATTTAAAAGCACTTCTCAGGAACAAGTAATTTACGCTATTTGCACGTGTTGCCCTAACAGGCATATCTGAACGTTCGACTAACACGAATAATGTCCTTTCAAATTTAACTGTTCCATAAAGATTATGAATCTACAGAGTTACCACCGTGTTATTTCGGCAGTTACAGGCGATAAAATTGTCTTGATGCAATTCGATTAAAGGTTAAATCGTGAGAGGTCCCATAAATCTTGAACCTACACCCTCGCAAACGCAGCGGTACAGTTCCGATGGCCTCGTGCGTTGCCGTATGCAAGCGCCAACTGTGCCTCAGTCGGTGCGGGCGACTCGGCTGTTGCCTCCCGCGTTGCGAATATAACGCGGGCACCCCGCAACAACCGCAATTACGCAAATTAGTTCTCCATAATCGCGCTTGCCAAAAAAAGGAACAACAAAAAAACAACCGCGGGGCCACCCCCTTCCTCCTCTGCAGAGAGAAGGGGCCAGCAAGAATATTTAACCGGCGATCGCAATCTCCAACGCGGAAAAAATTGACCCCCTCCGCGACTCGTTAAACCGGCCTGGACGTATCAGAGAACGCCATCTCTGGGGTTTGCCGGGCGACGGCGGTGGCGGTGGCGAGAGCGGAGACGGCAGCCGCGGCGGCGAAAGTGGCGAGGCAGAGGGCGAGACAGGAGGGTTGGCGACGAGGGCGGGGACGGGGGCGGGGTTGACTGCAAAGCCTGCAGCGAGGACGGCACTGAGTGGCGGGGACGACGGCGAGGACGGCGATGAAGATGGAAGCCTGGACAACTTTGAGGACGGGGCCAGATCTGCGTTGAGATTGGCGGCGGGGACGGTGGCGAGAATGACGGCCGTGAGGACGGATGAAAGGACAGCGTAGAGGTACGTGGCACGGAGGGCGCTGTGAGTAAACGGACGGCGGCAGCAGCAGTGGTGAAGGCAGTGGCGAGGAAAGCACTGAGGATATTGGCAAGCATGGGGGCGAGGATAGTGGCAAGCCGAGGTGCGAAAGCAGGGATGGGGGTAGCTGTGAAGATAGTGGCGAAGGTAGCTGTGGGAATAGCGACAATGATAGCTGCGGGGATAGGGATTAGCGTAACGGTGATGTTAGAGGCGAGGGTAGCGGCGAGGCTAGGGTCGAAGGTAGGAGCGGAGATAGCTACGAGGATAGCGGCAAGGTTAATAGGCGCTGTGAGTAATAGGACGGCGGCAGGAGCAGTGGTGAAGGCAGTGGCGAGGAATGCAGCGAGGATATTGGCGGGGATAGGGGCGAGGATAGTGGCAAGCCGAGGTGCGAAAGTAGGGACGGGGGTAGCTGTGAAGACAGTGGCAAAGGCGTGGGAATAGCGGCAAGGATAGGGGTTAGAGTAACGGTGATGTTAGAGGCGAGGCTAGGGCCGAAGGTAGGGGCGGAGATAGCTGCGAGAATAGCGGCGAGACTAAGGTCCAATGTAGGGGCGAAAGTAGCTGCGAGGATAGCGGCAAGGTTAATAGCGAGGTTAGAGACAAGGGTTGATGCGAGTAAAGCGGCAACGGTAGCGGCGAGAATAGGAGGTGAGGGTAGCGGCGATGTCGGAGGCAAGAACGGCGATGAGCGCGACAGCAAGGACTGCGGCAAAGACAGTGACGAGGACGGTAGACAGTATAGCGGTGAGGACGACGGGGACTACGGATGCGAAGGCAAACGTGAAGCCAGATTTGCAGCGAGCGTAACACTGAGAGCGGCAGAAAGTGACTGTTTTCGTGGTGGTGGTTGTGGTGATGGGCGTTGGTGGCGCACCGTCCGACTTCTGTCGCTCCAACCGGCGTCCCCGCCCCGTCCCGTCCCCGCCCCTTCGTCGTCCCCGACGTTGCCCGGCGGTCGCCGCCGGCGTGGGGCGACGGACGCCCATATTTCCCGCGCAGCCCCGCAAAAATACGGCGCTAGACGACTCCCTCCCTCCCTCACGTGACCGATTACAACGCGATTTTTTTCTGTTTTTCCCCCCAGCGGGGATTTCCCGGACCCAGTAAAGAAAGATTAATGCCGTGCGTTTATTTTTATGCCCCCGCCCCGCGCCCGGACGCTAGGGAGTCGGAGTAGCCTCGGTGGCCGCGTGTCGGTTTGAAATCGCGGTCAGCCAGTCAGGTAACAGGCCAGAAACTGTACCAGAAGTGTCGAGGAAGCCGGAATGTGTATTTTCTGGGCGAGGAAAAACCTACCGGAGCCAGCAGCAGCATTGAAAAAATAATGGATGTGGTGCGACAGATATATCGACTAAGAAATTACTGTTGGGTATATTGGGGGCTGTTACAAATGATACTTGGTTGCATGTTTTAAGCGGCTGAATAGTACAAGATTTTGTAAGAGTAACTAGAAATGATAGTACAGTGTTCATAGTTATTTATGTATCGAGGCCGAAAAATGAATGATTTTGGTTCAGGTGTTTACCAACCTCAGCTCCGCCTCGGTTGGTAAACTAAGCGGGTCCAAAATGATTAAATTTCGGCCGAGGTCCATACAATTATATTTCGTACGCTCACCTCCCTATTATAGGTATGAATTTTTAGAGATATCTTATTTGCACCATGCGGTTCTTTGTTCAGATGATGCTCTTCAACAATATCGCCTCTGAGTTGTTCTGTCAGGACTGTCAGAATTGTTGAAGTGTGTAGAATTTGCGGATAGTTTTGGCGATATATTTCGTAAGTATGAAGTGCGATATTTCAATGAACATAATTCAGGAGGTCGAAGCTGCTACTGGGAGTTTACTTTCTCAAAATTCAAAGTATTCATACGAAAGAGAGTATGAACAATTTTTAAAATGGAAAACAGAGGAACAAGTAACCTTGGTAAATGAAACAACTATGCTGGCTTATCTCTTTAAAAAGGTTAGGGTTGAGACTACTTCAATTTCTGTTGAAACTCCTAGCACGAGTGCTCATTGCCCGAAAGACGTAACAGTTACAGGTAGAATATTTTAGAATATATCAAATTGTGTTTTTAATATAAATGTTAACAATAAATATGTTAATAATATTATGTACTGAAAAAGTGATAAATATTCTTTGACGATATATCAACAGTTATTAGTACATTGTCTTGTTAACTTGACGTTGCCATGGTAATCGTCCTCTAAAATTCATTTTTGGCCTAGACTGCTAATACTCACCTTTGTGGCGTATATATGCTTTCATGCGAGGATACGAAAAAGTTATTTTCTTCACTTTTTAGCTGAAAGGTGCTTCTTTTCAATTTGTTACAATATTATAAACTGGTAAAATGCACACATTGTTTTAATTCAGAGCGACAAAGTTATAGTTTTCCGCTTCGCACTTAGTTCGTAGCATTAGTAAATGCATATGGAAACAATAATTGTAAGAAGGAATGTTTTAGTTTACGAAGGAGAGTATCGCAAAAGCATTTCGTTAAAGAGTAAACAAAATAGCGAAAGACTGAAAACCATACATCAGCAAAACAAAATTTAGGAATTGTATTCTGATCAAAGTGATTAGCAAAATTAATTATAAATTATCATCTTAGTGAGCATAATCATGTATCGTAATCTTTTTCTTATTATAATTATGAAATAATGAAACCACACAAATAAACTTTTTAATAAAATTTAATAAAAGTTTATTTATTGGAAAATCCCCAAATCAATTTTTGTTGACTTTCGTATGTATTAACTTTATGTTGTAACCGTATGTGTTGACTTTTGTATGTTCTTCGGTATAACTTTTATTGTGGTTTGATTACTTTTAATTCATATTATATAGTACCACGAGATATCTGCTCCCACCAGTGACTTTATTATTTTTCATTTTTCATTAAATTATAAAATGTACAATACACGTCGTTAAGAATGACAAGCTGAATGATAGACGATTCGTAACAGTAAGTGGATCACGTTATCAATGCTTGAAAATATAATATACCCCGCTCACACACGCACACAAACGTAAGAATCTTAATAATACTTTATTGACATTCAAAAAAAAGAATGAAATATTTTAAAACAAACATCAGTAAATGAATTTGTGTGAATTAAGACGTAAGTAATATTTTAAACGACATGTTTTGAAAGGTAATTTTAAGAATAAAATCATTTACCAACAATTCTCACATCACTCCCACAAAAATAGTGGCAAACCAACTATTTCGGTAACGAAAACACAAGGCTCCGCGCAAACCCGAGTTGTAACAAGTCTGGGTTACCCCGGCAGCGCTGTGCCGGTGACCATACAAGTGGTAGGAACATGAAACGCCCGCTCCGCCGCCTACCTCGGCAGCCGCCAGCGGCGAGCCCAAGCGTGAAATTTCCCGCATGGGCAAGTTTATGAAGAGCACAATTCAAAGCGAGGGGGATATGGAGATAGTGCGGCTGCGCGCCGCCGCCGCCGCCGCCGCCGCCGCCGCCCATGCCAACACCGCCGTCACCACCGCCGCCGTCGCTGCCACCGCCGCCGCCGCCTCTGCCACCCCAGCCGCCGCCGCCACCGCCGCCACCCCCGCCGCCGCCGCCACTGCCGCCACCGCCACCGCCACAGCCACCGCCACAGCCACCGCCACCGCCGCCGCCAGCGCCACCACCGCCGCCGCCGCCACCGCCAGCGCCATCACCGCCGCCGCCGCCACCGCCGCCGCCGCCGCCACCGCGTCACCACCGCAACCGCCACCGCCACCGCCGCGCCGCTGCCTCCGCCACCGCCACCGCCTTCGCAACCGCCACCGCCACCGCCATCGCCACCACCACCACCACCGCCACCGCCATCGCCACCGCCACCGCCACCGCCACTGCCACCGCCACCACTGCCACCACCGCCACCACCGCCACCACCGCCACCACCGCCACCACCGCCACCACTGCCACCGCCGCCGCCACCACCACCGCCTCTGCCGCCGCCGCAGCAACCGCCGCCACCGCCACCGCCACCGCCGCATCCAGTGAGTAAGTGCGTTCGCCTGCCCGATCGATTGCGCAATCGTCGCTCGCCCCACAGTCACTCGCCCGGGGGCGGGGCGGGGGGGCGGAGGTGTCAACTGCGGCGCGCTCGTGAACGCTCGTGTGTCTGCGCGAGGACACCGCACGCTATACTTATGTCCCTAATGAAAGTCGATGTGGTCTCTCAAACTCGTAATACATACGAAATGTGGCAGATCTATAAATCCTGGGGTAACTGCACGTTTATAATTGTCATTTTCATAGATACAGTCCCCGACCAGAGAAATGGGAATGAGAATGTGTGACTTTCCATATTACATTGTAAATTGTTAAGTGCTTGTTTAATTCGAATGAACGGTGTCATGATGAATGTCATTTAGTCGTTAATCAAGTTCCCTTTAATAGCCATATATTGCATAGTTTTGCTTCACTGTGTCGGATTTTAAAATTAAAGTTGGAAGCAAATAACAAGCAAAGCGAGGCTCAGTGTGTAATATCTATATTATGGGTCTAACTTTTAATAACATACAGGTATGTTAAACCAAGTGCAATGCTACATGTATGTATTGTGTAATTTCTCTTCTGAGAAATTTTTCATTAAATTACGGGATAGACATACTGAAATCTCTATATATAAACAGTTTTGAATTTAGTATCTTTAGTTGAACCATCATCATTTCACTGTAATTATATTAATGTAAAGTGGACATTTTTTATTCTCAAACAGAACTATTCTTTAGTTTCATTCCGAAGCGAGTACATGCCCTTTGTTGTGCTTCTTGAATTTGAGCTGTGAATCTATAAAGGTTGTATCGATATCTCCACATCATTTCAATCATGGTTCTCACTCAACAAGAAGTAGAGGCAGCCTTTTTGACTTCTTCAGTAAAATATTATTATTTCAATTATTTTTTATAATAAACTTTTGTGAATAACTTGTAACTTTTAGAAGGGAAGAAGGAATTCCGACAAAATTATACTTCATTAGTAATCAGTTTATTCGGTGCCTGCATATAGGTGTATTAGGATATGGATTAAAAACGGGAATAAGAGATACAGAACCATTTTGTACTGTCTTGAAAATTTACAAACTTATCAACATTGTAATCGACATTCTGGTAAATAACACTGAAATTATTAATAATCTCTCAAATATTTTTATACTCACTAAATATTTCAGTTAATTTAAAAAATGTTTTAATCTCACATCTGCCCATCTTCGTAATATGTCAATTTTATCATTAGAATGAATTATTTTTAAACAAACAAAATCTGTATATAAAATTGTCCAGTAATCAATTTTTTTAATTCATGCGCAATAAAAAATTCACGCGCAATAAAAAATTCACGCGCAATAAAAAGTTTACGCGCAATAAAAAAATTCACAACTCTGTAGGACCTCTCGATAGATCAGATACAAATAAATTTTAAAACATTAAACAATCAAGGATGTTTAACAACAGATTACAGAATCAATTAGTCTAGGGAGCATGCTGTCAGAAATTAAAATAAATGTGATGTAACATGAAAATATATAGACATGCTTAATTTTCATTACCAATGTTAATATGTTTTCGCAATACCAATACGAAAAGTAAATAAAATATATTCGTAATGTTTGTCTATCTTATTTATATAGAACATTGCGTCAATTATATACCATTTCATATTTTATAGTATCATCTATATCATCATACATTAACTCATATCTGCCTAACATTAGCCTTAAATCAACCAAAATACTTAGAACTAATGAATCTAATAAAGAGATAGAAATTTTCCATTCATTTCAGAAGTTGATTAAAGTTAAGGAAGTCGCAATATCCCATGGTATCTACAAGTGAACAAGACACTAAACAATAAAAATGCAAATTATGTGTGAGCAAAGGTTATTATTAAATGCTGTTCTTGATATAACTCGGAAATTATACATTCCGTCAATATGAGACATCGTTAAATTATCTTCCTTTCCAGTGCTAGATTTCATTTACAAGAAACTAAAATATTTAAATATTCATACAATACATTTTATACATTTGTAAAAATATTTGTAAGCAAGTTATTTGTAAGTATTTCATAGTTTCTTTCTACGATTGTAACTATGAAGTTTCACTTATTTAAAATTTAAATGAATGTTGGTAAAAAGTGGCCCTCGAACTTCAAAGTAGAAAACAACGTGTGTATCATCATTCTCAACAACCTTTAAGTACCGGCGCCTCAAGTAGATGTAAAGAGATTATGCCATGGGAACACTGAAGTCGCCCTGAGGAAAGAATGTACGAAAAGGTCTAGTCCCCTCGGAAAGCGACATTTTGCTTTATAGAGCCATTGCCCCGGAGCTGTAAAGAGGACATCGGAGAGAGGAAAGTTAACAAAAACTTGGAAAGTATCTATTCACGCGGCAACACCGGGAAAGTTCTCGCGGAAAGCGTTAGTTCCCTCGAAGAACGCGAAATTCAAGCAGTGCTTTCGAGTGATATTGCGACATCCGACACTGATCTAAAATACTGTTCAAAGGGCAACGGAGAATTGTAAACTACGCTAGAGCGATTCTAAATTGAATTCCTTCGCTATTTATCGTTTCAAAAGAGACAGATAGCAGTGACCTAAAGATAAAGAGAATTAAAAGTGTTCTAAAATGTTTGGTCAGACGCTCAATAAGAAAACATTTTCACAAAACTTCAACACTTCTTTTCGTTAAAAGTTCAAAAAATCTTATTATTGTAAAGTCAACAAACTGAAGAGTTTAGTACTAAGTTCAATTACTGAGAATAAAATTTCAGACTTAATTACCATCAACCAAAACAAAACACATATTAACTGGTTTGAACTATTTAAAACGCATTGTGTTATAATACGGAAGGCAAGTATAATACACAATAGAAATTCAAGCCCGATACAGTGTAAATAATCTGACAGCATCATAAAAGAATTATTACTTTTCAACACCACTGTTATTGATTAGTTCGGATGCCTTGTAGGTAGTAGTGTGTCATTTTATCGTCCGCTGTACATTTGTGTTTCATTAGGATAAAGTCGTCAAATCCTTTCCTTAGGATTAAAGTTACTTCCATTAATTAACATGTATCCAGGGTAACAACTTAACACTCGCAGTAAAAATCGTAACAATCTAGAATAAGTACCATAATTTGGAAGCAGAGTGGAATTCCATCAGCTTCCAGAGAGCGCAAGGTAGATTCTTGTCCTACAGTCTCCTTCAACAGCTTGTCGCCAGTTAGAACTCTCCGTGGGGCGGTGTGGAAACTGGGATACAATGCCTAGCTTATAGTTGGTGAAACTGCGAGGCGCTTTTGTGAAATTTTAAGTCCTCGCTCTAGGCGCGCGTAAGCCGTATGCTACAGCCTTAATGTTCCGCCCCGCCAACACCCGTTTCTTCCCCTCGCCCTACCTCCCGCAGCTTGCCTTTAGCGCACTTGGCGCCTCCGTCACTGTTTCTCTCCTAAGCCAACCCCTTGATCTTTCCCTCCCCGATCCTCCAATCCCATCTGTACCCAACCCCGCTCTACCCTTCGCAGTTTGCCTTTAGCGCACTTAGCGCCTCCATCACTGTTCCTCTCCTAAGCCAACCCCTTGATCCTTCCCCTCCCGATCCTCTCATCCCATCTGTACCCATCCCCGCTCTACCCCTCGCAGTTTGCCTTTAGCGCACTTGGCGCCTCCGTCACTGTTCCTCTCCTAAGCCAACCCCTTGATCCTTCCCTTCCCGATCCTCTCATCCCATCTGTACCCATCCCCGCTCTACTCCTCGCAGTTTGCCTTTAGCGCACTTAGCGCCTCCGTCACTGTTCCTCTCCTAAGCCAACCCCTTGATCCTTCCCTCCCCGATCCTCTCATCCCATCTGTACCCATCCCCGCTCTACCCTTCGCAGCTTGCCTTTAGCGCACTTGGCGCCTCCGTCACTGTTCCTCTCCTAAGCCAACCCCTTGATCCTTCCCTCCCCGATCCTCTCATCCCATCTCCACCCATCCCCACTCTACCCCTCGTGGCTTGCCTTTAGCACGCTCGTCGCTTCCGCCACTGTTATCTCTCCCAACCCTCTTCTTGATTCTTCCCTCCCCGATTCTCTCATCCCATTTCCTCCCATCGCTCTCTTCCCCTCCCGCTCTGCTCACTCCACCCTGCCCCGCTCCGGCCCTGCATCCGCCGCCACGCCACGTGCGAGAGAGGTGACAGCGAATGGGAGAACAGCATTGCCACTGGCTGGCGAGCCACAATGCGGGTCTCGTTTGATGGTGGGTAACAAGCGGGCTGCTGCCTCATTGAAAGGGATGGAGGGAGTGAGCGAAACAGAATTGTAGAAGGAATGGAAGACAGAGTTGGTATGTATTTTTTAAATATATTTATGGTGAGTTGAGAAGGGAATATACTGCCTGAAAATTAAATAATGTGAAAATTGTTTTCTGAGCCTAAAATGTGCTTGTTGGGTGTTCTTAGATAAAGTTTATTTTGTACTGATGTAGTAACCTTTTTTGCAATTTATTTTGTTGATTCTGTGCTGTAAAATTTCTTTGTAATCAAGACTCTTTTATAAAAGAGAGATTAAAATGTCAAAAAAAGAAAAATTAAGGAGAAATCAAAATAGACATGTGAACATTGAATCGCAAATCTCCTCTAAATATTGACATCAACTACAAGAGATATGCTCTTAGTAAACCATTGTAACATTTCTTTATAATAATAAACTGTACAAAAACAACTAATTCAAATTCTAATTAGTGTGATATTTTTAAAATTGGCAGGTATTTTTACGTTACGTGACCATTTTGCAATATTTCATAATTATAGTCTTAGCAATTCAAAATACGACCACAATGAAGACTAATTCCAATTTTCCAATTTAAAAACAAAAAGTAACTTTAAATACCAGCATTATATGTTACATTGTTTCAATTGAAGAGGTTATGCAGAAGAAACTGGAAAATAATACCGATAAATTAATTAAAACGTTATATTCCACAAACCAGTCAGAGATGGCTAAAATATACGAATACTCACAGAGATGGAAATACCGAGCGAAAGCCATAAAACTCCCATACACCTACATGTCAAATTACCAGCTTCAAAAGGGTCAGAAAACACCCACGAAGACACAACTCAGAAGCAACAAACGCGGCCACGAGAAGCGCATTTAAAATAACACGAATAACCAACTTGGCCCGTAAACTCGCCCAGCCTTTCCACGCTGTCAGCACGGAAGGGGCGTCGCGGGCCTCCGCAACTCAAGAGAAGCGCAGACGGCGAGAGAAACTTACACGCGCGCGGGCCCAACCACACGAGGCCCTTCTTCTGCTCTCCACTCCGTAAAGAAAGTCTAACAAGCGCGGCAGCCGCCTCGGCGCGCGGAGGTGGCGACGCCGCGCGGCGCCGCGCCGCGCCGCGACGCTGGAGTAACGACGCGACGCGAGGCGCGGCGCCGCGACGCGATGTGACGTCGTCCCCCCGGCGGCCCTCGACGCCGCCGCCGCCGCCGCCGCCGCCGCCGCCGCCGCCGCCTCTCCAGCTCGCCTGCGGTCGTTTTGAGGTGACTCCGAGTTCTCTCTTCGCCAGGCGCGCTAGCGGCGGACCGGCTGTCACTGCATTCTCTACCCCGCCCCCCCCACTCGTCGCCAACGACCTCCTCCGCACCGGCATGCTGTCGCGACGACAGCGTCACACGGACGCCCGTCGGCTCCCCCGCACGTTTCTGCTGCGGACTCGCGCCCCAGCGGTCTCGCCTTTGCGAAGGTGCTCGTTCAGAGATGTTTGCATTCGGAGCCGACTGGTGAAAACACACGTGTCCTCAATACTCGTTATCTTCAACTGCAGTGTCATTCATATCGATTTTATCAATCTGTGTCTTTATGAACTTACAACCTAGTTTTACCTCCAATTCTACCCTATTTGTCATCAATGCTGCCTTGGTTGCAATAGTGTTAATTAACCATAAGATGTCTGTAATTTCAACATTTCCAGCTGTCTACAAACATTCTGGAAACATTAGTACTGTCCGTGATTGCTTCATACTCGAAATATATGTATTAATGTACGGAATTTGTAACTATCCTACTCTCGAACATCCAAAAGTAGTCACAATCTTGCAAAGCACAGTTATTTAACAAGCCGTCTCTTTTCTTTGGGTCACTCCATCTCCGGTCCTCAACCGCACCATGACCTACCCCTGGCGTCATCTCATCTAGGCGCCGCCGCCGGCGCCACCGTCGCCTCGTCAGCGGCCACCGCGGACTCTGAAGAGGCTCCCGCCGCCGCCGCCTGCCCGGGGGCGACGGCGGCGCCGCCCTCGAGGAGGGTCGCCTTACCGCCCCGCCAGCGCCCCGCCTCGCCCCCTCCGAGCGACCTCGAGCACCCTGCAGAGGCCGCGCCGCAAAATAACGCCCTCCAACCACAAACAAGGCGGATTTGCGGGGGCCGGCGAGAGTAAGGGCGAGAGCGCCAGGGAACGAGAGCGAGAGTGAGAGCAAAGGCGAGAGGAAGAGCGAGAGAGTGAGAGAGCGAGAGGGAGAGGGAGAGGGAGAAGGGGAGCGAGAGCAAGAGCAAGAGCAAGAGTGAGAGAGCGAGAGAACGAAAGCCAGAGAGCGAGAGCAAGAGCTAGAGTGTGGGAGAGCGAGAGTAAGACAGAGACAGCCAGAAAGGCGAATAAAATGAGAGAGAGAGAGAGAGAGAGAGAGAGAAACAGACAAGACAGACATACGAAAGAGAGAGAACGGAGGGAGAGGAGAAAAAACAGAAATTGTTCCTTTCGTACTAGCTTGTTCGTTGGGCCCAGAGTGTCTGTTTATCATACAATTCAATTTACATGCTGAATGAAACTAATTTATAAAAAAATCATTAAATAAGTATTTTTTTTAAATTAATTAAAAAATATCAGAGATTATTATAAATCCAAATTTTCTTTAGCAAGATTTTTATAAGAAAATATTGTCTTTGTAAAGTAAAAAAAAATCATTTAAATTGATATTTGATTTAATAGGAATATTTGTTTAAGACTTTTGCATGCATTTTTGATGTTTCACGATTCACTCAAGAAATAAGAACTTGATGTCATGGGCTAAATAATTTTGGAAACTTCTCACAACATAAAATAAATAAAGACGATATACCTCGTGGAAATTACTTCATTACCATTATAAGAAACCAAAAGTCTAGTGTCTGCTTTTAAAAATACACACATTGGATGTGACTTTGCTAATTTCTTCTTGTAGAATTAGAATAATCAAATTCGTCAGTAAAATATAAATTGAAGGTTTTTTGAACAGATTACAATTTTAATTTCTTTATACACTTCCTATGTTTTGATACAAAATAATATGAAAATGAAAATAAACGTCATGGTGAACTTCATGGCAAATCTGTTAAAGGAGTTCGACCACAAGGAGGATATAATGCACTTATATTTAATTTGTTTTTAAGGATTGGGTTCAAAATAAAACTTTCTCGTTTGTGAAAAACATTTATGAATATCTCAAATAATCACGTTTACAAATTACTAAATTTGAAGAATTTAGAAAAACAAACAACTAAATTCAGATATTTAAATACAATTAACATACGCATTTAATGCAGACTCTCTAGATAATTAGGTGTATGTAGCGTAAATTGATTTATCAAACGTCAATCTAAGGGAATGTGAGCTATTTTCAGACAGGTGCATGTAAAAGACAACTGAATGATAGATGCACAAAGAACAAACAAATAAAGTGTCAAGCGACATCAAAGTCCTGTTTACGATCCGTTCATTTGATGTAATACAATCTAGTTATTTTTAGGTCGCAGTGTACAAGCTAACTACATTTTCGTGATTACGTGTTACAAGAGTGATATGTCAATGTCAACAGAAACTTTCTCCGTTACATCACGTAAACTATCCATCTTAGTAATTATCTCAATGTCTCAATGCAATTTTTAGATTTATTACAGAGTTAGTGAAGAAAGTTTTAACTTTGCCTACCTTAATTACCAACCTTTTTCTCTATTTTTTCTCATTTAATTTTTAATTAGATAACATGTTTAATCGAAGTCTTCAAGCACTACTTTAAGACATAAATGAGAGCATAAAAGTACGGATGAAACAAAGGAAAGTAATCAAAGAATGTAAAAGTGCAATTTTCCTTTTTCTTACTTTTCCATTGGATTGAAATATATCAACTGAAAACTATTTAACATAGAAAGTCGCCCCTATCAAATCATGATCGCATTAAATTTTGTTTCTCTGGCATTAAATGGGAAGGGATTGTTCAAATTGTCTTAGAAAGTGATCAACAAATGACTTTGTATAATACGGAAAATATCTCAACTAGAAAAAACATATTCGTAACTAGTGATGGGAGATCATTGAACAATCCAAGCACTTTTTATTTAAATTATTAATTTAATTTTTTAGCTATTTATGTTTCCCCCGTGAGCTCACTCAATATTTGGATTATCTGTCATACCCGTACCTGACTCTCAATTAACTTCTCTCCTTTTGATCTCAAATATTACCAATAAAATCCTTTTTTTCTCTTTTTCACCGCCCTAATAAAATATTTCTCCTTACCTACTCTTTTTAATACTTCCTCAATTTTTATTACGTGTTTCTTAATTGCCTACCTTGCTTTTAGTTGCTTATTTGCTGCGTGCATAAAGTTTGTTTTCACTCCGTACATTAAAACTCCTCACACAATGCACTAAAGTATTAGTTTTCTATTTTCTGTATCCATATCCGCATTTTGTAATGCGAATTCTAAAGAAAAGTTCTGCAAACGCAAAAGACTTAGCATATTTTTCACTGGTTCGCCCTCTCATGGAATACGGAGTGGCATGTTGGGATCCATACAGAAAGTCGCATCGGAAAAATCTAGATAGAATACAGAAGAAAGCGAATAAGTTTACTTATTCGCTTTATTATAGAACTAACGCAATAAAAAAGGCATGGGAATCTCCAGAAACATGAAGAACAAGGGCGAGGCTTTGCGCTCTTTATAAATCGTACTTATGCCAACCAGCTTGGGAGGAAATTCAGATTAGACTAGAAAAACCAAATTATTTCGGCCGAAGCGATCACACTCAAAAAATTCGAACAAGGAAACAAAATTCAGATCTTGGGAAATTTTCCTTTTGTAACAGAACAATTAAAGATTGGAACAGTTTACCCACAGCAATTTTCAAAGCTTTTCCTCTAAGTGTCCGAAGCTTTAGAAATAAGTTAGAACAATATGAGAGTAATAGACATTAAATGAGTAAGTGCTGTGAAGTGCTGGTCAGTGTAATTCAACGCAAAAACAGTGTAGTGTAGTGTAGTGTAGTGTAGTGTAGTGTAGTGTAGTGTAGTGTAGTGCAGTTCAGTTCAGTGCAGTGCAGTTAAGTGTAGTGATCAATGAATTTAAAAAATTAGCCAATATTTATGTAGCTTGTATTAAATTTTAGCATCACCGACATACAATTATTGGATATTATGACAGAGTTGAAATATTTGTTATAATACTTAATATTAGTGATAGTATGATTACTACATCTTCAGCTTGAACTGTACTCCTTTATTATTATTGTCACTGTTATTAATATTGTTATTATTATTGTAATTATTGTTATTTAACTGCCACCGGGTCATACCCTATTGCAGTTTAAATAATGTATGTATGTATGTATATTATTGCACAAGAGTTTCTTCAACCCCAGAGAAGCGCCGTCTTTGTATAGTAATGTTTGATAAAAGAAATAGCTATACTTATGCAGATAGCGACTCTCAGAAAGAAGTGAATCGTCCAGGGGAAAGCGAAATGCTTCGTTAAACCTAGGTCCTTCCCACGAAAGCGGATTGATATTTCAGGGCCACGGCTGCGATGTTAGTACCTAGGAGCAGTTCGCAAGTTCAATATTAGAAGACCCTTGAATCCCATCAGACGGAGCGAGCCGGGGCTATGAAGTTGGGAATGCGTGCCTGCGGATTCCCACGGAGGTCGTTTCGTGGAGTCAGGCGACGAGCACCTGCGCGAGCAAACTTCCAACCCCGCCCTCCCCGCTCCGCCGCCATCTTGGGAGGCAGGAGAAGGGGCGTCTCGGCGCAGCGCGAAGACGCGCGCGTTCTGACCCCCCGCGCGCTTAACTTGCGCCCAACTCCAAGCGACCGCCGCCGGTGGAAGACGAGGGGCCCGCCGACCCTCCTCGGAATCGCATCGCCGCCAGTGTTGCATTCGAGTTGCCACACCACCGCAACTCGTGATCAAACCACTACCTGCCTGACCGGCTTTCTACCAAAGCTATTAGCTGTTTCAGCCGCTACTGTAATAAACATGACCGCAAACCGAGATGGAGGCAGAATCCGTGATGTTGAAGCAGGCTTGTGGTTGGGACTGGTCAGATCTTGACGCTGACGTAAATTGACGAGATTATCTGGCGGTAATCTAAATGGCGGGATTGTTGGATAGAGTCAGAAGTAAATGAGTGGATAGGGGATTGGCACGGCAGGAAATGAGACGTGTTAACGCATTATCTAGTTGGTGTCTTTTAAGGAGATGGCCCCAAAAGGCGAGTTACAGTGGATGAGGGTCGCGCAAAAAGAAGGGGTTTGGAAAGTGATAGTTGAGAAGTCCAGAGAAGCTGCGGAGAAAGAAGTCTGCAAGGAACGGAAAGGCTTTGCCGTGGGTGGGCGCCGGGCACAGAAACTCGGTGACGTGACGGCGGCACGGTTGACCGAGGCTTCAACAGCAAGTTTGGTGTACGGACACATGGGACGAGTTGTGTGTGGCCAAGTCTCCACAGAGAGGCCGCGCCTCAGAACAGGTTGGGAGGAAGGGGGCGAGCAGGGCCTTTCAGCTCCCGTATAACGAGGTGGAGCCATTACAGTGGCGCGCTCTCCTCTATCACCTTCTTACAGGAACTAAAATACAAACTGCTGCCGAGGATACTTAAAATATGCGTGGCTGCTGCTTGGGTTCCCGAGACGCAAGTAGGCGCGTAATGCTACAAAAGATCACGTCGATGTTCGCGCTTTCTTCAGCGGTATTTTACATGTACATATTATGAATAATTGTACATTTAGAAGACACTTTTCGTATTTCTCACACATTAGACAACTTTTACGTGTGGACGTTAGCGGGCTTAACATGCAGCTGCACTCGGCAACGCTAGCGCCTCCTATAGTGGCACCCTCCAGCTTTGTCTCCAGTTTTGATGGAGAGTTGCAACGCCCTGTGTTTGTTGGTTGGTTCGTTAGTTGTTAGTGATTCCTGACACAACTACTGAAGTCATTACCACCGCAAGTGCAGTTCATGTTTTTTTCATCGTGAGGTGGTGGTGATCTTCCCTCGCTAGATGGCGAGATCCGGCACCGACCTACCGTCGGCTACCGGGGATTCCTTCTACCAGGTATCTCCCAACAACGGGGCACCGCCCCAGCCGGGACAAGTTGTAAGTCTCCAACCGGTCTCCTGATATGTGTGGTAGTGTATTGCATGTTAGTGTGAGTGTGTGGAAGGGATGAGGATAGGATAAGGAAGAAGAAAGAAAGATCGCGCGCGGTCCGTGGCCCATGAGTTAGGTTACTGCTCCGGCATTCGCCTGGTGTTGATCGGAGAAACCTCGAAGAACTACCGATCAGAGCAGTCGGCCTCTAGAATTCTCCTCCAGACAGCGAATAATTTCAACCTCGCTGACAAGCTAGTATCGAAAATCCTGCCATCCTGTGAACTGGAACCTAGGACCTCTCGGTCAGAGGCACTGCAGTGACATCAGTTGATGCTCTGAGCCATCTCTGCCGGTTTTTGATGGAGGGTTGCAAGGCCCTGGGGGTGAGTCGATGCCCTGCCCGTCGCCGTTGCGGTCGCTACGCGGTCCCTGGTAGTGGACATGTTATTACATTAAGACGTGGCCGGAGGCCCTGACGGAGGCGAATGCCGATAAACACTTGCGCCGAAGGAGGTTGTGAAGGGTGGCCGGTTATTTTGTTTGGCAAATAAATGAAGGGAAATGGACCAGAGGAGAAATGGACGTGAAGGGAAATGGACTTAAATGAAATACAGAAATTATTCAGATACGATCTACTGCACTACTCTGCTAGTATTAGCAGCTCTTGTCAGAATTGAAATAAGTTTTTGAACTGGAACACTCTTTGGCTTCGCAACTTTTTTAATAAACATAATTTTGTGTCATTAGATATACACATTTTATGTTTTGCAACCGCTCCCTATACTTTTTGTTATTTAAGGTCGCATCAACATCTAGGTCATTATCGACCACTATTGGAGTTAGGGTTATGGTAACTGCAAAGAAAAAAACGATGTGGTGATGTTAAGAGGTGAAAGTCAAACATAAATACAATCATACCCGAGGCGGGACTCGAACCCGCGACCATTCGCTACACCACTGCCTGAGGGATCTCGGCCACTAGATCAGTTACTATTTCAGAGACGTTATTGGTGGTATTTCTCTCGTTATATCTGCTGTTATTGTTTTTGCTGGGCATAGTGCATTCCGCTTGAAATTGGAATGGGTTTTACTTAATGTTAAATTACTTCCCATTATGAATACATTTTAGCTCTTTTTTCCTCATCTAGTACTATGGTTATTAAGTGTCAGCCCATACTATCCCAATTCATATAATTTATCGTCTCTTTGCATTTAAATTGGATTTATATTTTTAAGTGTATTATTTATCAATAAATAAATAACGTTTTATTGATCATAAATAAGTAGTAATATAAGAAACAAGAATCGTCGCTTGTGTTGATAAATAAAAGAGTTGAAGATTATATACTGCCAAAAAAATATGTAGATATTATATTTTTTCAAATTTCTTCTACTAGTTTACAATGAAAATAATTTTTCATATCTTTAGCAAAATAAGCTGAAAAATCTAAATATTTGACAATATCCTCTTCCAAAATCCCACGGACAAAATTGGCGAGTAAAGTCCAACATTCCCTTCCCACGCACCATGGAAAACGTCGCGCAAACAGCGTTGCCAACGTGAACAAAACGCGCGGACAAACGACGCCTTCCAGGTGAACGCAAGCCCAAAGCGCGCGGGCGGTCTGAGGAGTGCCGGCTCAAGGGGGCGGTGGGCAGGGCCTTGAAACAGCAGCGGCGGCGTCGCCGGCGGCGGCGGCGGTGGCGGCGGCGGCCAGCGACAAAGGGAGGCGCCCATGAGTGGGCAGGCGTGGGCGAGTGGGCGGGCGGGGAGGGGGCGGACAATCGAATCCGCCCTCCATTTCTCCCGCCTCGCGATTCCGGATCCAATTCCGGCGCGACCGCGAAGCACCGCTTCCCAGGCAACGACCTCGCCCTCCGCCCACGCGGCCGCCCTGAGCGACGCCCGGCACAGTGGCGGAGGCGCCCACGGCGCGCCGCCCCGGGGCACAAATACTACACTTTCATCTTGAATGGCTCTTCAAATGCACAATTACAAAAAAAGTAGAATTAAAGTAGGTAAATTAATAATTTCTTTGTCTTTATGCTGAATAATTTCTTCCGAGATACAAACATAGAAATTCAAATATGAAGAAATAGTATACACAAATAAATTTTACTTTTATGCTGAATAATTTATTTCCATATACAAACGTGTAAATGCAAACATGAAGAAATACAATAAGTATATACAAAAAATAGAATTAAAATAGCGAAACATATTTTTTTCTTTTATGCTGAATGATTTCTTCCGAGATACAAACGTAGAATTTCAAACATGAAGAAATAGTGTATCCACAAAATATAATTAAAGTAGCTAAATACATTATTTTTGTTTTCATGCTGAATGGTTTCTTCCGAGATACAAATATAGAAATGCAAATATGAAGAAATAGTATATACAAAAAATAGAATTAACTAATAATGTTTGCTTTTATGCTGAATAATTTCTTCCAAGATACACACACAGAAATATATCGTGAAAATGAGGAAAATTCTTAATAAATGCTATAAAAAATTTTCTATTCATATGTATATGTATATAATTCAGTTTAAGACCATGTTGATATAAACATTTGATGAGAAGGGGTATCACTTTCATCTTTAATGAATCATGAAATGCACACATGAAGAAATAATATATCAAAACATAGAATTAAAGAAGCTAAACAAATAATTTTGTCTTTATGCTGAATAATTTCTTCCGAGACCAAAACGTAGAAATGCGAACATGAAATTGTATATACAAATAATTTTTACTATTATGCTGAATAAGTACTTTCGAGATACAAACGTACATTCAAAAAGTATAAACAAAAAATATAATTAAAGTACCTAAACTAATACATTTTGCTTTCATGCTGAATAATTTCTTCACACATATAGAAATACATCGTAACAGATACACATACAGAAATATATCGTAAAAATATGAATATTGTTCATAAATACTTTAAAACCATATTGATATAAATACTTGATAATGAAGGGTTATTTTAACATTCACCTCATTTGAAAAGAAAATACGCAATTCATCATGTTCTGCTGTCTCTTTCTGTTCCACGACAAAAAAAATCCATTCTAACTCTCATTAAGTTTCCTTACTTTGCTCTTCTCTATGAATAATTAGACAGAAGCACAAAGACATAACTAATCCATGAATGAGTGTCAAAATATGAAATTTGAATTGCAGTGTTAAAGAGACATGTTAAAACGGAAAGACTGTTCGCCTTTCGGTTGATTTGTACGAACATTGTCACTGTCAAAGCCCTCGTCGTTCTTTAATAATTCTATGCTAGTAAATTGTGTAATAACCGTAATGCTGCTTTATATTGTATAAATGCATATTTGATCTTTATATGAAGGGCAGCACAGAATTAAACATTTTTGTCAATTGATTTTAGAACACAGGCTCTAATGTATACTTTTATGGGAGAGTACCAATCTATTCAAACGAAAATAAAATACAATAGCAATATTGTGGCAAAACCTACGCCACACTTCTAAAGGTAACACGATTTTCCTCTTATCACTTACATTTTTATGCTATCATTTGCATGTTTGTCTATGCAGATCTATGTTTTGCATCACTGTTCTACGGGAATTCCGATTTGATTGCCCAGGGTAGGATCCCTGCTTCCACTAAGACGTAGTTATTTCGGGTGTGTTGGAAAGTGCAGTCTTCACGCTGCTGCCACCCTGGCCCCAGAATTAGTTACCATTGATTGCTCGCAGTCGTAATAGGAAACGCTTTCCGAATCCCACGGTGTTTTCTCCTCGATTTCGCTCTTCCCCTTCGATGAATTTGAAGATTTCTTCCCCCGTTTCAACAAGACGTGAGGTGAATACTAGGAAAACGAGTAGCACCTAAGGAAATTTTTTAACGTCGCCGGTAGACAAGTATGGATACCGAGAAAAAAATTGTTTTATACTTCACTACAGGTTCACAGGTACCGCCATTGCAGGTCAAATATCATTAATGAAACCTAAATCCTTATTTCTTTATCTAATACGCTATTATTGCTTTTCAAATGCATTTATTTAATTATTTCAAGCACAACATTTTATTGAAATCAATTTTGTATTTACATTATTTTATGCTTGAGATAAATTAACTCGCAAGAACATTCTTCATTGCTCATGGAAAAATAATGTAAAAATCATTATTTGTTGGGCAAATTAAAGAATCTGTTTAGAACCTTTCATAGTTATCGACTTAAGGAGATTCAAATAAAAGAGTGCAAAAACAAGTCAAGCACCCATTTTGAGAAATGCCATACTCGTAAAGAACTGCTATTCCGGAATTCAGTTCCATTCCAAACGGTTTGTTACTAGAAGTGATGCAACGCCCAATGCATCTAGGTGCCAGCTTTATAGTTAGGTTTTGCGCGGCGGAGGGAATATGTAACAGGCAGGGAGGATGAGGAGGGTGTAAAGAGTCTATCCGGGGAAGGGCTGATACACAGCAAGTTGCTAACAAAGACGAAACACTAGGAAGTATAAATAGAGAAAAGCACCAAAAA
>BLKR01006849.1:0-48814 GCA_011170035.1 Teleogryllus occipitalis | reverse complement strand
TCATTTTCGGTGAAGTTTCTAAGTTTTCGGATTTTGGAAAAGTTGGAAATAAGACAAGAACGTATATGATGTTATAGCGCCACTAGTTTAACTTCCGTAAATCGTTAGCACTTGTTTTCAGGATGAACATTTCATGCGTTCCTTTAATGAATGTTTTTAGAACGGACTGAGTTGCGTACTCTCGGCCGGCTGGCCCGACTGTTACATGCTAGCGCGGTGTCTTTCCACCACGCATGTTAAACAATACGGAGGCGTCATTGACAACAAAACATTGACGTTTCAATTGATCGATGTTTAAATTTCAAAAATTGATGTTCACAATACATTGATCCTAATCGATGTTATTAAACGATACACTACATTTATCAACAAAAATCTACTAACCTATTTTTCATCCTCGGTCTCTTTGATCTGAAGAATATTCAAATTAGGGATATCTGATAACAATTATAGTTTTTTTATTATTATACTTTTTTCATTCAAAAATAAAATATCAACCACGTAGAAACATTGCACAAAATATCGATGATAAACTATAGTTATACGTGCTGTGTGGCGCCACTACAGTGCTGCGACACAGCACATACTTTCTGGTGTTATTTGTAACGGCTTCTTAGTATTATACTGCTATATAAACCTTCAAAAGAATTTTCAACCAGCAAAGATTTTCCGCACCGAAACTCGAACTCATGATCACCGAGATAACTCCGTGTGCCTTATCACTATCCCAGTTAGCCGCTCTGACTCACCAAATTGAGACGACGCTTAAAAGTCTGTCTTGCCAATTATTCCAAACACGAAATTTTCGAAAATTCAGAGATCAACGAAAACGAGACCTGCGACATTCTTTTAAGCGTCTCTTGTTTTATCTGTGGATAAAACGCAAATAAAAAAGTATCCGTTTTTAAAAGAATTTTACTGCATTAATTTCAAGCAAAAATTCTAGACCACTCCATTACAGTTTTAAGCATGTGTGCAAACGTAACTAGAACTGCGCATGATCAGAAAGTCGATAATGCTGTAGATTTCTGTACTCATGACTGTGCTTAAAGTCTATAATGTATGGATGATGTTTTATCGATGTTTTTATAAAACTATCGATATTTTAAAAAACATCGACATCGACTCTCCTTCCCTACTAGGCTATTGTCGCTGCGTGTGGAAGATTGGGGGTACTGGGATTTAGGGTGTATTGCATTTTGGGTTTCCTGGGGCAGTCCGCTCAGAGCGTGGTTATACTGGGCGCTGCTGGGCGCGATAACGCATGCACCCCGAAAATAGGGAGTTTTTGCACGCCTTAGTGGGCAGCAAGCAGCTTCAATCTCAATCTTCTGCGCATGCGCGGACAAAAGTGATGCGAAACTTGGAGTGAGCATGCGAAGAAAATCGATATTGCTTTCGATTGTTTTAACGTTCGAGGGTGCAAAAAGTCCCTAGTACAGGACGTGTCGTAGTGTAGAGCGTATCGCTATTTGGAGTCTACTGTAGCGTCGTCAGTAGGCGACCGTGCTTCCGAAGGCACCGGCGAGCCGCGGCGGCCACATGGAATGCGGGCGACCACTGGGGGTTGGAAGGGCGCCGCAAAAAAATAGCCAGGTGAGGAGGAGTAGGGGGCCTACGAGACGCACGGGCGATAACGTGATGGCCAGGCGGCCGCCCTCGCAGGGAGGCCGGGGGTGATCACGTGACCGCCAAAAAGAATGCGGGCCCAACAGATGCCCAGGCGAGCGGGACTTCCCTTTCTGGTCACTTCGCGTGTGTTCGCACAATACTCCCTCGGGGAGGCGGAACTTGCGCTACACACGACAGTGCGAGTGCGGTGCAGTGGCTGTGTATTTCCCGGCTCAGAAAAGCGCAGAAATGCATGTTCGCAACTAGCCAAGAGTACGAGACGCAGTGAGCGTATGGGTTTCGGGAGGTGGAAATATCGAAAAATGACCCTAGAGCTTTGTACATACGTGTAAAACATTGTAAATAAACTTTCGTACATAGATCCTGTATCTGTAAATCATTATTTAGCGACCACGACGGCACATTTCCATTCTGATGGTACTGAAATACACTACTTGGAGCAAAGCGAAGTTGGTCACGTGAGCAGCATATGTAATTCCGGGGTTTCCATTGAAGCATCAAAAATTTACGTTTCCAAAATTAGTTTCCATTTGATTGCAGGCTGGTCTTGTGTTCTGTTATGCGCACGGTAGAATTACTGTTGCATTGCGGAGTACAACACTGGAGGTGTGACATAGTGTCTAACCAATTTTACTTTTAAAAATTGAATTCTTTAATACTTGTTTAAATATCGGACCTGAGAGACCTGGTTTAAATATAACACAAATCCAAAAGCACAAATATTTGATGAGTTGACTTTCATCCATTTTTCTTCGGCAAAGAGGGGAGCATAGACTTCGTTTACAAATCTGTTAAGTAAGGTAACACCGTCCATTTCAATATTTTACTTTCTCGCTCTTCCTTCGTTAGAAGAGAAGGTATAATAATAATAATAATAATAATAATAATAATAATAATAATAATAATAATAATAATAATAATAATAATAATAATAATAATAATAATAATAATAATAATAAAATTGTCTTTATTTGTGGCGAGGCTCAGGCCTTAAGGCCTGCACTTCCGCCTAACCACTTTAATTAATTTACAATTTTAAAAATTACAGTTGAGGCGTTCGGATGTAATTAATATTAACTGACTTTTAATGATTCGGATGTGATTAATATTACCTGACGTGTCGCAGAAGAAGAAAAAAATCAATTTGTGATTAACCAACTACATTAATTTATCAGTATGAGCCAAATTAATTTATTGTCATTTTTGTTTATTCTTCAAATTTTGCAAAATGGAAAGACATGATGTAAGGAACATTCTTAAAAAATGTGTAATAAGATAGCTCCCACTTATTCCACTTAGAATCAATAATTCTAAATTCACCAGAAATGTCAGTTGTCATTACCCGACAGCCTCAACTGTGAACAATAAACAAAAACAAAAACGGGGGGTTATTTTACATTTACGACTGGGATGCAATACTAGGGACCATCCCGGCATACGCCTTAAGCGATTGAGTAAACCCAGAAAAAACCTCAATCAGGATGGCGGCTTAAGGCCGAAATATTGAGAGGAAGAAATATCAGAGCTGAGAGTGAAAAACAAAAGAAAAGGGGAAGAGAAGAAAATGGAGGTGGACAAGAGGAGATAATAAAGAAATGATAATGAAAAGGATACGGGGGGATCAGAAGAGAAAATATAGTACATATAATTTTACAATTACATAAAAACAGCTAGTTCTTGATGACATATACAATGCATAATCTCAATCAACAATAAGGGAAATTACCACATTAATCATTAGGTAAAGGCACTTACAAAAGGATATCTTACAGTATAAAATACAGAAAGTGTCAATAAAATAATAGTGACTACTGATTTTCTTTGTAACAATAATAGTAATAAAATATGTAAATAATAATAAAAGTGACAAACATCATAATTTCATAAACATTTGTAAGCTGTAGTTTTACACAATATTTTCTTATTTTACATTATAGCAACAGAGCGTGTGTAGACTACATTTCATTGTTTTTTATCCAGACACCAAGTTGAGTTTTGAATTTTCTAAAGTTGCTAATTCTCTTAAGATGTGTAGGTAGTGAGTTCCAGTTTCGAATTACTGTGACAGTGTAAGATTTACTGTATGACACAGTGTTGTGTCGAGGTATATACGAGGTGCATACGCACAGCAATAATGCCGAACGTGATCGCTCTAGTGTTAGCATTTTGAAGTTCTTAGACATGTGTGTTTGAAGGCCGTTGTACAAGATTTTATGGAGAAGCAAGAGGCTATGCAATGTTCTTCTTTTTTCAATGGAGCTAATTTTTGTCTGTCTGTAGTACGCAGATACATGATCGTACTTACGAAGATCGAATATGAAACGAATGCATGCGTTTTGTGCTGTTTGCAACTTCCGTTGTTGCTTGGTTTTTAAGTCAGTGAGCAAGAAATCACAGTAATCGAAATGGGGTATAATTAGTGAAGTAATCAGGTTCATACGTGTGTTTATAGGAAGTAGTTCTCGTACGCGTTTTAGGGAGTGGAGGTCTTTGAAGACTTTTTGACAAATCTTACTTACATGTGTAGTCCAACTGAGAGTGCTGTCTAAATGCATTCCTAGGTTTTTTACGTCGTTACACCAGGGTAGAGGGGAGCCATTTATACTAATGGACAGAAGGGTTTTCTCTAATTTGTTGATGGCGTTGCGGGAGCCTATCAGTAAGCTTTGGGACTTATTTGGGTTTAATAAAAGTCCTAGGGCTGCGGTCCAATTATTGAGAGCATTTAGGTCCTCATTTATTTTCTGAACTAAAGAGTTAAGCTCCGACGGATGTCCGCTGACATATAGTTGAAGGTCATCTGCGTACATTTTATAGTGACAGTATTTAAGACATTGTCCTATGTCATTTACGTAAATTAAGAATGCTAAGGGTCCTAGAACTGTTCCCTGTGCAATACCCCGGGCGGTTCTAATGGCACTGGATCGGTTTTCACCTGATACTACGACTTGTTGACGACCTGAAAGATATTGTGAGAACCACCGTATCGTGGGTTTAGCGAAGCCCAATGCTTTCATTTTCTCTAGCAGGATATCATGATCAACCGAGTCAAATGCTTTACTGAAATCTAAGAGAATAAGTATTGTTAATTTACCGTTGTCAATGGCGATTCTGGCCTTTTCAATTAAGCTTAAAAGCACAGTTCCTGTACTTCTGCCTGATCGGAAACCATGTTGATGTTCACTTAAGAGATTTTTGCTGTCTAAATAGTTCGTTATTTGATGTCGTGCAATTTTTTCTAATACTTTAGAAATTGTAGGTAGAATACTAATAGGTCTGTACTCAGGAGGATTTGTTGATTTAAGAAGAGGATGGACAAGTGCAGTTTTCCAAGAGGTCGGATAAGTTCCACTTATGAGAGAAAAATTTATTATATCTGTTACAATGGGATATATTATTTCGGCACAAAGTTTCAGTAATTTGGCATTAATATTGTCTACTCCAGAGGCGTTTGATTTTAGACTGAATAGTTTTAAGGACGTCAATAGGACTTGTACACGCGAAGAAAAATTCTTCTGGAGTATTTCTAGAATGGAACTGTAAGTTTGATAGAGTCATGCTTTTTAATGAACTTTCGAAATGGGGAGCCATATTAGCGAAACGTTGGTTTAGGGAGTCTAGAGGTATATCAATTTGAAGCGGTGCTCGTGATCTGCCTATGCCAAGAGTGCGTAGAGACTTCCATACTAGTTTCGAGTCGCCATTTGTACCCAAAACTTTGTGGTAATATTTACATTTCGCGTTTCTCAATTTTTGTGTAACAACATTTCTTAATTTTTTGTATTTAATTCTGTCGTTTTCGCATTTTGAATTTCGAAAAATTTTGAAGGCAGCGTCCCTTTGTTTCATTAAGCCACGTATTTCCTCTGTTATCCAAGGTGTCGGCGGACGTGTTGCACGAGCTTTTCTTACGGGTATGTGTCGATTAATCAGCTCCGTCAATTGATGAGTAAAAGTATTTACTTTTCTATCTAACGAACTTTCTTGAGAGACAAGATGCCAGGGCATAGACATACCGTCAGAGAGAAATAATTCAAAATTGAATCTTTTGAAGTCGCGGTATTTGAAAACTGTTGGCGTATATCTAGGGCATTTCATATTGTATGAGACGTATATAAGATCGTGTTTAGATATTCCAGGAACTGGTGATTGGCCATGAAATTTCACTTTGTCAAGATTTGATACAACGATATGATCTATCCAAGTATCTGTGCTGATTGTATGGTGAGTTGCATTTAGTGGTAAGATAGAAAGATTCATTTCGCCAAAAATACGTTTGAATTTGTCGGCATGCGACGTAGATTTCAGAAGATTACAATTGAAATCGCCCATCAGTATTATATTATCGTATTTACTTGAGCAAAGCGCAATTTCTTTGTCGATAGCTTCGATATTCCCTGTTTTCGGAGGACAGTATACTACGCCTAGGGCACATTTTTTGTTAAATATGGAAATTTCAATAAAGAGATATTCGTTATTGTGATTAACGTTATCTGCTGATGAAGTTATGTATTTATAAGTGAGATCATCGCGAAGGTGAATACCGACACCACCTCCCTGAGACGCGATATGTGGGTTCCGGTCACTTCTAAGAAAACGGTATCCAGGAATTGTGACAAGTGTTGTAGCAAGTGAGATCTTTAGCCACGTTTCGCTAATAAGGAGAGCATGAAAACGGTGGGTTGAAATTAGTTCTCGCACTTCATCAAGATGACAATATAGCGATTGAGCATTTACGTGACCTACAAATAAAGTTCGCGATGAAGATTTTGATATGGAGGCGTAAGTATTATGAGGAAGTGTTATTGGTTGATTGCTTTGTCCGTGTAATGAGGAAAGGTGTAGGGGCGGATTCATGCTGGTGGCCATGCTTTCAGAAAGGTTGTAGAGAAAAGATGAAGGAAGAAAAGATGCTTAGAGGGGTGGGAAGGAAAGAGAGGATCCTTGGAAATTCCAAGCTAAGGGAGTGTTAAGCTGTGGGGTAGGGGTGGGGAGCGCTCTTACTTAGGCGGAAATGGCCTGCAAGTCGGCAATTGTCTGCGCGCGGGCTTTCCTGGTACCTGCTTTGATGACTATTGTGCCATCTTCCGTCCAGATGTTCCGCAGGCCAAATTTATCAATGGCCGCTCTCAGAACCTCCAGACGGGATCTTGTGAGGTCTTCTCGTATTGTGACATCGGTATTTTTCAATTGTCTTTTCTCCCGAAAGACTTCACGACGCTTCCTGTAACTTACAAATTTTACAATGAGCGGTCGTGTTTTTCCTGGGATCTTGGGTCCTACTCTATGACATCTATCAATGTCGTTCAGGCTCAAATCGACACTTATCTGTTTTGCCACATCAAGCGCAAGTTGATCTGGGTTTTCATTATCTTTTTCCTTGACTCCGAAGATCCGCAAGGAATTCCGCCGCGTATACATCTCAAGTTGGTCTGTTCTGACGTCAAGCTCTGCTTTCAGATTTTTAATTTCTCTGTCTCTGTCTTCAATTTCCCTGCGCAAATTATTTATTAAATCGGTGTTAAAATTCATGCTCTCCTCTAACTGCTTGGCGACCATTCCAGTGAGGACCGCCGCCAAGGAGTCGAGGAAGGCAGGGCATTTAACAACTTCCGGAACAATTGAATTTATTTCTACTTGCAGATTGTTTTGGTTACTCTTAGTAGTTCCTCTGGTATTCGATGCCATGCTGAGAAGTGAAGAATAAAGAGAGAAAAAACTACCCAAATTGAATTAAATAAGTATAAGTAGAGTTTAAAAGGCGAGGTTCACAAAATATTAGAGGAAAATTCTAAGTCACGTTAAAGGAAGTAAATTTGAAAGAATTAATAAATTTATTAAACTACGGAATAGGTTTTAAAGTTTTACGTGCAGCGAGGATCAGATTCCGACGGAGTTGCTATATGAAATGGAGAGTAAAGAGAGTATAGTGGAAAGAAAACTAGGGATTTGAAAGTACGAGTTACTATTAAGAAAACGATCAAAAAGAGAATACCAGGAAAGCGATAGTATAAAACACAATACTTATCTTTAAGCTTTTACGTTGCGACGACTGGACCGGTGCTGTACACTGTGCCGTTGACCACCTGCGGAAAACTACCTGCGCCTAAGCTCGGAGCGCTCCGGGACGATGATCACTGGACGAGGGACATCCACAGACGGTAGGTATTGTAATCCAGCGCCAGAAAACGACGAATTTTCAACAGAAAAACTCTTATTTCCAGGACCCGGTAACGACAAAATTGATAAATCGTGTCCCTAAATGTAGTAAATTACTTTCTCTTACACGTTCTGAAATCAAAATCCATGTATTGTGGGTTGTTGATTCCGAAAACACATTTGACGGCAAAACGTTTGTCTGTCCGTTTGCTCGCCCATCTGTCTGTGGTCAACGCTAGCGTCTAAACCATTCAGCACTTTTCTCCAAAATTGATATTACCCGATCTATTAAAACGAACTCAAGGCCCTCTGAGTTTGAAATGGACATTTTGAATTTCGAGGGTACTTTACATGTACAAAACTTTAAATCAAAGTGGTTGTCTTACCAAATACTCAATAAAAACAAAAATATGCTTTTATTAAATACAATGAAATGCGAACACTAACGCAATAAATAATTCTCGTATGAGTAGATTGTTTACAAAAAGTAAAATAAAATTATTCATTGATTACTTGATGCAGGAGTCATGGGACGAAGTTTATAATGCTGTTGATACAAACGATAATTTTTTTTCAACGCTTTCATTTCATTTTAACACTTGCTTTCATCTTCAAAAATGAAAATTAAGTATTTCACGGAAAAGCAATTCTTGGAAAACACAAAGGATTATGATTAAATGTAAAAACAAGCGAATTATTTCTTGCATTTCTAAACATCACAACGAATCTCAAGATTTCCTTCTCTACTTAAAAAAATACGAATCATAGTTAAGAAAAATCATGAGGTAGACTAAACTCATAAAACACGATCAGCATATTTTGAACTCAAATAACAAAACAAAAGCAATGTGGAACATAATAAAAAATACAACCAAATCAATTAGAAACCTTGTAGAGAATGTTGTTTTAATACGTTTCGAGAATTGCTGCCGATATCACTAAGAGCCTTCTGTCATAAAATTCGATTTCATACATTTCCCCAAAATTTTAGACGCGATGTTCGTTTCCGAAACTTCTTCCTATGAAATTCTCAAAATAATTGGTAAACTAAAAAATAAATATTTGGCGGGTTTAGATGAATTTCCGGATTGTTTGTGAAAGACCTGTGCGCCTGCCATTACACACCCGTTAACTCGCATACTATTTAATGCATCCTTATCCACCGAACTTTTCCTGATTTTTTATAACAGCTAAGATTAAGCCGCTAAAGGCAACAAAAATGAAATTCAAAGTTATCAGCCAATTTCTCTTTTATCAGTTTTTTCAAAATTATTAGAGAGCATTTTTTTACGTAGGACTGGAAACCTTTCTTAGTAAACACAACGCGCGTTGAAATGCCAACATGGATTTTGAAAATCAAATTCTACGGAAATCGCCATTTTCTTTTTTTAAAGATGTCGCCATATCATTGGATCAAAATGTAGCATCTATTGGATTATTTTTAGATTTCTCAAAAGCTTTTGACGTCATTGATCATGACATTTTACTTTCGAAATTACCTTCATATAGAATCCGCGGTATTGCTCTAGATTGGTTATGCTCGTACGTTAAACAACGGTCTCAGAGAGTAGAAATACCTTACTGGAAAGATGGAACATAACCTTTCCGACTCTTTGCCCATTGCACGTGGAGTTCCTCAAGGATCGATTTTAGGCCCTATTCTATTCCTACTTTACGTAAACGATATGCCCTCGACGATTCGAAACGGAAGAACAGTTCTCTTTGCAGATCATACGAACATTCTTTGCAATAAAGAAACCGTAAATAGTACAATATCAGATGTTTCAAATTGATTGTGTAATAACAAATTAATAGTAAACGAAAAGAAAACGGTTTTAATGCAGTTTTCCATTCCAAATAACAATTCTGTACTCCATTGAAAATGAACGGTGTACCATTGACTGATGTTAAGACAACAAAATTTTTAGGCGTCTCAATTCAGTCAAATGGAACGTCCATTTAAATGAATTGAACCCAAAATTAAGTTCAGTATGCTAGGCGTTCAGAATTCTTTCAAATTCAGTAGCCTTCATATTGTTCATCGCGTATATTCCGCGAATGTTCATTTCCGCCTGAGATATGGCATAATATTCTGGGGAAATACATCTTATAGCTCCCAGACTTGCAGGTTACAAAAAAGATTTGTAGGAATACTAACCAAATTCCACCCACGTGATTCTTGTAAGCCTCTCTTTATTTATTTAAGAATTTTTCCATTACCTTGTCTGTTGATTTACAAATCAGTGATTTTTGTCAAAAGCGACTTGCTAAAGGGCGGGAATATATTTTCAGAAAAATACATGCCTGCAGATTTCATGATGAAATATTTGTTGGATCAATTGGTCTAGAAAAAAATTATGAAGAGGTGGTTCGGTTGGTACAACTCAGTCTAACTTTCCCTGTATTTACATCATTATGTGGAAGGAATATAATTACATTAAAAAGAGTAAAGACATTCCTGTGAAATTCCATGGGAAATGTCAGGATCGGTAATTTCAGAACACTGGCTATCGAGAAGTGTCTTCTAAATTAACTTGCAGAAACGACAGCTTTAAAGAACAAATTATCGACGTTTTTGCTGAACGAAGAAAGTGATGAATGGAGCTAATTTACAAAAAAATGTAAGATAAGATTTTCAGAATACCCAACTGCATGACTCTTGTTTCACCACAGCCCGTTAGCCATTTATGTGAATCATACCACAAAGGATTGAATTTTCTTGCATTTTTCTATCCATTATGATGCACAACCGTACTCAGTATAGGAGTAGGTCGACCATTACCTAAAATTTGACTCTTCTACATCGTTACGACGAAAAAACGGTGTACGTAGTAGTTTATTCACTGTATGTCATAATATTAACGTAAAACCAGATTTTAATATAAAAAATCAAGTAACACTAATAATCCATGAACACTAATTTAAAATGAAAAAAATAATACTTCGTAGATAATAATAACTTTTTCAATGTCTCGTGGCTCAGAATGAAGTCGCTCGCCTTTCACCAAGGAGGTCCGGGATCGATTCCTGTCGATTCTCGAACAAGCTCATGCGAAATTTGCTCCAACAAAACGAGTCTTGCTGTTTCACAGGGTCCGACCCTTGTGAATTAACCTAAACCCTATCCCTTTCGTAATTCTTTCACAATTTGGACCTTGGGTAGTGACGATGGGGCGCGTGGTGTAAGTGGCACCTCCGCCGATATCCTACCTGATGGTACTCTTGAAACCAGACTGACGAGACGAAACATGCGTAACCAAATATTAATGGAGGATTACCCCGCAAAAAACGCTTTACGCTCAATCAAAGTTTCGAGACGCGTTGCGTCGAAATTGGCGAAAAGTGGAAATAAACTTCCCTGCGGGCAGACAGCAAGAGGATTCGCTGACTTAAGCATAACGCGCATGCTTCAAGTAATGGACACACCATGCTACTGTTCAATGCTCACTGCAGGGCCTTTTCTGATTGTCAGAATAAAGTGCGATGCGAGGCAGCACCCGGGCGTGCTTACACTGAGAGATGCAACCTGGCGGATGTCTGTGCGGGAAGAGACGAGACATCGCAATGTCAAAATGTAGAAGTACGATCGTTTCGTAGTAAATGTTTGATTTTATATCATTATTATTGCACGAACTTTCTCAATCGTACACGCTGAGTAGCAATACGTATCGTCATCGTGCGCGGCGCCATTTACTTTCCCGTCGCGGAAAGAGCCAGGACAGCGCACTGTCGAGAGCAACTCGAGTTCACATCTTTTCCACGAGTTCACATCTTTGAAGAGAGTGGCTGCCCGGCCGACTGTCCGCCAACTAGTTACCCTTGTGTAAACGGTGCTTACAGCACGAATGCAGTGACGAGTTTGGTTCGGCGAGTCCCGCATAACCATAGTTATATCTTTCTGAGTAGCGGCTTGGTCGGGGCTTTTCCAAACCATCATGTATCACCTAAAAGAACCTTGCCCCGTCCTGGTTGGGAGTTGTTAGAGCGATCGGGTCTGCCCGCGGAGAGAGACAGTAATGTGTTGGGTCTACGGACAACGAGGTGCGCGATACTTGTTCGTCACCTTTCCTCCCCAACTGTAATCGTTTCCCTATTGGCCCGTGGGTCACAGATGGCTGAATGTGTACAGAGCCACTGAAGGTCTATTGACCTCAGAGGCGTGAAAGAGTGGGAGTCTGATGCATAAACTACATCAGTGTGTCAAGAGCAGTAATGGAACTGAGGTGTCGGAACGTCAGCATATCCTATCACACGACGACGATTACTCAAATGATTATGTATCATGGAAAATCTCTGATATTTTAATATTTGCAACAAACAATTTCAGTTTGATCTATTCTCGTAATTGAACTTTCTGGACAGCGTGGGGTAAAAGAAATATTGTGTATTCATTTCCGAGAGTAGATCGTTGTAGAGCATTCATGGTCCTCCGCTAGCTTTCGTTTCTGAGCCCCGCTTTGTTGAATTGCGATTGTCACGTCTATCTTTGTCTAAGGAATGCGACCTAATGAAAAAGTATATAACATTAACATCAAACATATCTATTCCAAACCCTTGAAATAGGCTTCCTATTTGTTTAAGATCGTTTAATTCCGACAGGTTTAACGTTCGAAGCAGCAACGAAGAAGCAAAATCGCTCGAAATAGCAACGGAAGTTGCTATTCTCTCTTTCACTATATCGCGTTTGAGCAAGCCGAGCGCACTGACAGAAGGAATGATAGCAATTATTAACTCAGTGTCGGGCCATGGAGCCAGCAAATCAGAATTCAGTCTCTCTTAAATTTCACCAGTGGTAATGAGTCAATTACGCTGAACCTGGAAGTAAAACGAGACGCGAAAGGAGTGCTGCCAATGCAAGAGTGGTTGCATGAACTTGTAATACAAATGTGGTTAGAAGACTGGATACTCCCCCGAAATTTTCAAACTAATATTTCTAAGTAGCCGAAGTATCCTGCGTTGCCGGTGTATTTATACGTTCGTCAAACTTATGTCAAACCCAAAGAGGACTCTACTCATAGTCGTCTCTGGTCTCTCTTGGACTCGGTGAGTTCGCGTGGCGGCCATATTGGTCCAACCCATCCTAGCTCTGCAATACTTTCAGAGGGCTGTACTTTAAAGTTTTGTAAATGTATTTTTCTTTGAATAAATGGTGAAATTTTATGACATCAATGAGTGACAAACTTTTTTCAACAATGGCTCCAAATTTTTTATTAATCTTTGCTCTAGAATAGCATAATGCACGCTTAAGAGAATGATGCAGATCTCATTTTCGTTTAAATTCCTTAATTTTTCGAAAATTCCCAAAGTTCAGTTTTTCGGCGCTACCTACAGCTTCAATATTGAAAGTAGAGATTTCTTTCCTTAAATGAAATCTGTTCTTTAAAGACATCTTGAAATAAGTTTAGGTTCAATTATTCGGTGATATGACTAGATTTCGCGTAATTTTGCCTGCAAAATACGCAATTTATATTTTTTCTACAAAATCGCTGAAGATTTTTTACCGTCACATGTTGCATTAGAAGAGAGAATTTATCTCTCTTCGTATGCAACACGCAACGGTAAAAAGTCGTGATGGTTTAATTTTTGGCAAATTTTGTGTGTTTTCAAAAATTGCAAAATTTTAACCTCTAAAAATTACAAGATTGATAACTTTTTGTCTTAAACAAAATCTCTTCTCAGAAATCATTTCTTTAAAAAAGTTTGTACACACTTTTTTTGAAAACATGAGTAGTTTTTGTGTAATTTGTGCTTGAAATTAATGCAATGTATAAAAAAAGATTTTATCAACAACTAAACCAAATATATTCCTAAACTTTTCCTAAACTTTTCCTAAACCGATAAGCATATTTCCTCCAAAATTGATATTCCCCAGTCGACTTGAATGATCTGGATGCCCTCTGAGTTTAAAATGGCAACTTTTGATTATTTTTATATGAAGCATTTTGAAAATTTTCTAAAAAATCCAATTTTTTTATTAAACTTTGTGCTCAGAGAGTGTACAGCACGCTTAAGAGAATGGTGCAGGTCTCATGATCATTAAAATAACTAATTTTTCGAACACCACAAGAAATGCAATTTTTTGAGAGAGCGGCGACATCCTAGAACTACAATACCATATTGAAGAAATGTATTTTTACTTTCTCGTATACATAAGTACATACGAAGTAATATACTTAGTGTAGAGAAAGTTCGGAGAATGCTGCGGAACATCGATTTCAATATTTCAACGGAAATACACGTTTTGATGGTCCCCTGATATCGAAAAAGTGTTGTTTTTTTTCTAACGTCAGTCCGTCCCTCCGCCCGTCTGTCTGTCCATCCGTCCGTCTTTCTGTTCATCTGTCTGTTTGTGAGCACTACTAGCGCCTAAGTAATGCATAGGATTTTATCAAATTTGAAGAAATTCCTGTCCATCCAGCTTTAGTGGAAGTTTTGAAATTTTGAAAAACATGCTTTAAAATTTGGGGGTTCTTTACATGAAGCCCCCCGGACATTTTCAAAATTTTCTCAAAAACGGCTACAATTTTTTTCCTTAAATTTCTTGTAGGAATAGAGTAAAATACACTTAGAAATGTGGCATAGGTCCGATTTTCACGGTTCATTCTAAAATTTCGAAAATTGCAAAAGTTTGACTTTTTCGACTTCTTCTTAAAACTATAAAATTGAACAACTCGCAGGACAGATTTCTCCTTCAAAGTTAATTTTTTGTCCATAAATAGTTCTTTCATGTCATGTCATTTCAAGGTCATGTAGATTTTTTGGAAATTTTCGTAATTTTCCTGCGATTGTACGTGCAATATTTGCAATTTTTACAAAATTACAAAAATAAAATTGTCCCAAAAATTGTTCCAATTTTTTTCTTTAAATGTTTTGTAGGGTTAGTGCCAAACAAACTCTATACGAAGATATACACGCCATATTCCTCTATTTTTTGGGTTTTCAAAAATTGAAGAAATGTAATTTTTTTGACGTGTCTCTTACGTCGGTAATATTTACATTAGACGCGATTTCTTCAGGTTATTATACTTATGAGTATATGTGGTATAAATAATGTCATATAAAGTTTCTCGAACATTCAACAGTTTTCTGTTAAAATGAGCTCAAAATTCCGTCTTTTAGTAACGCTGGAACGCTATTTTGTCAAAAAATGGCTCCAAATTTTGTTTTCAAATTTTTCCAACGGATAGTGGTAATGGCACTGTGTAATACGACATAAAGTTAATTTTAGTGTATTCTTCTGTTATTTTTTAAATAACACAGATGTAATTTTTTTCAAATATGCCCCCCGTTAATATGCACATTTACATCGATTTGTACGCATTATTGCACTTGTGAGTGTATGTGTTATATACAAAGTAAAACAACAACAGTTCTTTCACCATAAGTTTATTTCAGTAAAGCCACAATCCAAATCAAGTCCGAAATACAAGCCAAGTTCCAGTCCGCCAAAAGAATACACTCACCGTAACACACGCACTTCAAAAACGAACTCACCACTATTGCTAGGCACTCGCTTGCTGCTCTAGAAATGTCCTACTGACTAGATGCGTCAAGCTGGAACAGCCAAGTCAGCACACCGACACGAAACATGTCAAATCATTTATTGCTAATTAATTGCCACAATTTTGAATTAATTGCCACGTATTTTCGTGGAGAAAATGGGTGTGTTGGACGGTGGTGCTTGACGTCAAGCCAGCACACACATCAGTTCAATTCGAGCCAGAGCTCAACGGAAACCTTCAAATCATTTATTGCTAATTAATTGCCACAAATTGGAATTAATTATCACGTATATTCGGACGAAAATAATCATTGTCAATGTCAGCAGCCATGACGCAACACCGAACATAATAAAAAATAATGGAATATACAACAAATACAACAAACGAGCACAATCAATAAAACAAATATCATAATTAAAAAAACGCATGACACTAATTTATTACTCAAAAAAGAAGTTAATTGGTCCAGCCATTTATGAAATAAATACTTTTAAAAAACGTCATAGTTACGCAACCACGCACTACAATCGAATAGGAAATTGGAGAATACCAATGGACACTAAAAACTAAAATCTCATATATATTTCAATAATCATTCCATTTTAATATATTACACCAAAGAAAAAATTATAAACGTGGCAATGTAATAAATCAATATTGTTAAACATCGAACTAGAGTTATCCAACTATGACATATTAAAATTCGAAAATAGAGAAAACCAACGAGCCCAATCAAATAAAACTAACAACATAGTTTACAGACATTTGATACTATTTTTTTATTTTATACGCAAATTAATTGCTTCTGCCCATTATGAAATTCGTAGTTGCAAATTCGTATGCAAATACGTACGACTTTCGAATAGGAAATGCGAGACTACCAACGAGCACGAATCACTAAAATCTATTAAATAATTAAATACACATTCAATACTAGTTTATTACACTAAACATAAACTAATAAATTTTGCCGTGCATTATATAAACATTGTAAAAACTGCATCAAATTTATCAGACCAAGCCAGATGCTAAAATTCGAAAATACAGAGAATCAACGAGCACAATCAAATTAAACAGAGAACATAGATTCTACATATTTCATACTAAATTTTTATTGTGTACACGAATTAATTGCTCCTGCCATTTATGATATAAATAATTTTAAAAACATTGTCGTTATTCAACCACGTACAATATTCAAATAGGGAATTCCAGAGTACCAAGGAGCACAAATCACTAAAATCTATTAAATAGCTAACATTCAGTACTAGTTCATTACACTGAAGATAAATTAATAAATGATGCCGTGTATTATAAAAACATTGTTGAAACTGCATCATAATTATCGAATCAAGCCAGATATTCAAATTCGAAATTACAGAGAATCAACTAGCACAATCAAATTAAAGTAAGAACATAGTTTATAGATATGTGATACTAACGTTTTATTTTATACACGAATTAATTGCTCCTGCCATTTATTATATAAATAATTTTAAAAACTTTGTCGTTATGCAACCACGTACAACACTCGAATAGGAAATCGTGAGAACCAACGAGCACGAATATCTAAAATCTATTAAATAATTAAATACGCCTTCAATACTAGTTTATTACACTAAAGATAAATTAATAAATGTTGCCGTGTACTATATAAACATTGTTGATACTGTATCATAATTATCGAACCAAGCAAGATATTCAAATTCGATAATACAGAGAACCAACGAGCACAATCAAATGAAACCAAAAATATAGTTTATAGATATTTAATACTAGATTTTTACTATATACACCATTTAATTGCTCTTGCCAATACGAAAAAAATAATATTTTTTAAACGTTTTCCTTTTGCAACCACGTGCAACATTCAAATAGGAAATTCGAGAGTACTAACGAGCACAAATCTTAAAATCTATTTAATAATTGAATGCACATTCAATACTAGTTTATTACTTTAAAGATAAATTGATAAATGTTGCCGTGAATTATATAAACATTATTGAAACTGCATCAGAGTTATCGAACCAAGCCAGATATTCATATTCGAAAGTACAGGGAACCAACGAGCACAATCACATAAAATTAAGAATATAGTTAATAGATAATTAAAACTAATTGGAACAGTTTGGAAACTATATCAAACAAAATTAACAAAGAACATCCTTCAGAACCCATCCCTATCCACTCCACACGAAATCGATCGAGCAATAAACCATCTAAATTATCAAATTACATCAGTCTTCAATGAATCAACTCAAAAGCTCCCTGATACCGCCAACCTTACATCACAAACCTGAGTTGAGCTGATCCGCCTCATTCAAGAGCGCAGAAAGGCGCAACGCATCTACCAGCGCTAACGCGACCCTGATGCAAAGGCTACATACCAACGCATACGGCGGAAAACCTCCTCGCTTCTGCGGGAGCTTAGGTGTGCGATGTGGGAAGAGTATGTTAAAATCACTTAACTAAACAATCCTGAAGACCTATGGAAACTGCAGCGGGCCCTCCGAAATAAAACTCCAGCTATAACAGCCATCGAACGCCCAAACGAACTTCCACCCACATATGATCCAGCGATCAAAGCAGAAGTTTTCGCCGACTCACTAGAAAAACGGTACTCACCCCCAGCCGTAGCAAACCCGCTGCAGCTCCCAGCCACCGCCGCGGAAATTCACTTCGATCCTTCACCCCCAACGGAAATTTCGTCCGACTGGCACATCAAAGTGGATCTACTAAAAAACATCAAAACAAAGAAATCGGGTGCCCCGGACAAACTCTCAGGTGAAATGCTCAAGCATCTACCTCTCAGAGCCGCTCATTTCCTATCACTAATTTACACTGTCTGTGTTTCTGTGCAATACTTTCCTTCCATCTGGAAAGCGGTCATAATATTGCTGCTCGCGAAACTGAATAAAAACTCGCGCCTCCCGGAAAATTACCGGCCTATATCTCTCCTGCCGATTCTCGGAAAGCTCCTGGAAAAAATCATTCTCAAGAGGATTGAACGGGACCTCGAGATAAGAGGCATCATTAGGGAGGCGCAATTCGGTTTTCGCAAAAAACGCTCCTCGGCAATGCAGGCACTTCGCTTCACTTTTTTCGCCTCAACTCTAAATCGCCACTGTTCTCTTCCTGTTCGTTTCTTTGACTTCTCTTTTGCATTTGACACGATTCATCACCCACTACTTCTTCACAAACTACGCCCTTACATTCCATCACACATACTAAATGTATCACTAGCTATCTTTCTAATCCCTCTTTTTCAGTTAAATACCAATTATTCACCTCTTCATCCCGCCCCATTCAAGCCGGCGTCCCTCAGGGCGCTGTTCTCTCGCCTTTCCTATTTTCTCTTTTCATAAATGATGCGCCTACCATTGCTGGAGTAAACATCTTCATATATGCTGACGACCTAGCATATGCAGTAAAAGACAGCTGGATAAACTTTGCCATTAATAGGCTTCAGCGCGCCACAAATGCCCTTTCGAATTGGAGTGCGGAAAACGGACTCAAGCTGAATGCACAGAAATGCCAGGCCATAATATTCACACACAAACTCAAACACAACACGCAGACTATCGCTCCCATCCGCCTAGATGCTCACACTCTTCCGTGGCAAAACACTATAACTTTAACAAAACACTATAACAGCTATATTTTCTTTTCTTAAAGATGTCGCCTCATCATTAGATCAAAACGAGGCACCTATTGGATTATTTTTAGATCTCTCAAAAGCTTTTGACATCATTGATCATGACATTTTACTTTCAAAATTACCTTCATATGGAATCCGCGGTATTGCTCTAGATTGGTTATGTTCGTACCTTAAACAACGATCTCAGAAAGTTGAAATACCTTACTGGAATGATGGAACTTTACGTACGCATCTTTCGGACTCTTTGCCCGTTGCATGTGGAGTTCCTCAAGGATCGATTTTAGGCCCTATTCTGTTCCTACTTTACGTAAACGATATGTCCTCGACGATTCAAAACGGAAGAACGGTTCTCTTTGCGGATGATACGAACATCCTTTGCAATAAAGAAACCGTAAATAGTACAATATCAGATGTTTCAAATTGGTTCCGAAATAACAAATTAATAGTAAACGAAAAGAAAACGGTTTTAATGCAGTTTTCCATTTCAAATAAACAATTCTGTGATCCATTGAAAATGAACAGTGTACCATTGACTGATGTTAAGGCAACAAAATTTTTAGGTCTCTCAATTCTGTCAAACCTTAAATGGAACGTCCATTTAAATGAATTGAACACAAAATTAAGTTCATTATGCTACGCGTTCAGAATTCTTGCAAATTCAGTCAGCCTTCATACTGCTCGTTGTGTATACTTCGCGAATGTTCATTCCCGCCTGAGATATGGCATAATATTCTGGGGAAATACATCTTATAGCTCCCAGACTTTTAGATTACAAAAACGAATTGTACGAATAATAACCAAATCCCACTCACGTGATTCATGTAAGCCTCTCTTCATTAATCTAGGAATTCTACCATTACCGTGTCTTTTTATTTACGAATCAGTGGTTTTGTAAAAAATGACTTGCTTAAGGGCGGGAATATATTTTCAGAAAATGCCGAAGTCTATTACTATAACACTCGACGTAGAAATCATATTCATCAGGTGACAGTATCAACAGCTCATTACAAAAAATTCACATACAATACATGTACATTATTTTACAACACTTTGCCAGATGACATTAAACGATTAAATTCAATAGAAAAGTTTAAATCCCGAGTGAAATCGTTTCTGCTGCATAACTGTTTCTATACAATTAGAGACTATACTGAGCATCACAAGAAAAGTAACATTAATTTTAAAAATGATACATAATGCATTAATTACCATTTGGACTGTATAAATGAGTATAAACAACCTGTAACAACTATTGTAACACAGTTTCCGGGTCAATGACCCCCATCTCGATCAGGTTTTTCGTCCAGTTTCCCTGATCCATTGAGCAAATGCTGAGATGGCCCCTTGTTTTGCTTCTGGACATAAATGTAGCTTCATTTTCTGTGCACGTCTTCTAGAATTCAGTGGGAAATACAATTATTCAAATTATTGTTTCCATGTTGTCGCGGCAGGAAGTATTATTCCGAAGGACAACATGGATAAGAGCCAAAATGTATTGCTTATTTATCCTTGGAAATAGATTTTATTACATGGGAGTTTTTTGTTTGTTTTTTTCTCCCTTTCAAAATTCAAAATTTATTGCTTATTTATCCTTGAAAATAGATTTTATTACATGGGAGTTTTTTGGTTTTTTTTCTCCCTTTCAAAATTCAAAATTTAAGTAGTATATAACTTAGTGTAGGGATCACAGAATTTTGAAAATGTGCACACAATTCACTTTTCCCCATTGCACGTCATACGCAGATTTTAACTGTTTTTTGACGTAAAATAAATAAATAAATAAATAAATAAATAAATAAATAAATAAATAAATAAATAAATAAATAACTTACTTAGGAGTAATCTTCGACCGTAGGCTCACCTGGAAAGCCCATATCAAAGAAGCCTGAAAAAAGATGACGTAGCGCATCACCTCTCTTCTGCCACTCTTCAGAAGTCGCTCTCTAAAAGAGAAAACTAAAATTCATCTCTATCTCTCTTGCATCAGAAGCGCAGGGCTCTTCGCATGTGAAGTCTGAGCGACAGCGCCCGAAACAACCCGTGAGCTCCTTTCTAGGGCGGAAAACTATTTTATTAAAACAGCCTTAAAACCGCCCCTGGTGACGCCTATGCTAATGTACTACTCTCACACAACACTAAAACAATTACATCCACTATTCACACACTTGCCACGGAAAGAATCCAAGCCATTTTCACTGACACAAACACACATCCCCTCTTTCTCCCATACCTTCAATACTATACTAAACCAACACATCACAAAACTAAAAACCTCTCCTCCGACATCATCTTCCTCAAACCTGTATACTGCTATTATGTCTACACATATGTATTATTACATACATCTATGTTTGTGTACTTGTACTATATTATGTTTATATACTGTGTAACTGTATTGTATATTTGTATATATCTTTATTACCTACATCTATGTTTGTGTACTAGTGCTATATTTATATTTTCTATAATATATAACTGTACTGTTTATTTGTCCATATCTCACATTATTCGTACATCATACTTATTCATACATTCATTCCTCATTCGCTACTATACAACTACCTAATCAATAATTTGTACATAATATTTTAATCTATAATCTATTAGTTTGTAAGCTGAAACTTCTCTCTCTTCATAAGTTAAATTGTTTACTATGTTATCATGTAATGTCAAATGTAAGCTAAAAAATTGTACAAAACAACAAAACAAAATAAAATAAAAAGATCGATAACGTGTGCGAAATGGGAAATGACCAAATGAAATATAAAACAAAGGGACCAAATAAAAACAAAAGCAAAGGAGAAACAAAAACTTCAAAAACCAAGTGAAAAGTGGAAAAGTGAGTAATGCACTATCAATCCTCGCGGACACCCAGAAATGAGACAATCATTAGGGCGCCCGCGAAAACCTAACTTAAAACAATTCACCCCCTTCCAAAACAAAACGGATGAGCTCCTTCCCCGGAGCAGGCCGATGCACACTCACGCAACACACCCCGGCGCAGACCAGCCCTGAGGAAGACCACGTCAAGATGGTTGAAACGTCGGCCACACAACCTCCGACGCGGCGTCACCCGGACAGCCAAGATCATTTACATGGTTGAAAAATAGTTTGCAGGTTTATGTAGTAGTACAATATCACGATTTAGCCCATCGATAGCCCATCGCTCTCGCGATTTAGCTCATTGATCAGCGTTTTCGCTTTCCATGACGCGACCCCGGGTTCGATTCTCAATCGGTCAAGATTATAATGTGCGTTTTCATTGCAATTTCTCATTATATGTTGCTGGGTGACGATGAGAAAACTCACTTCTCAGGTTGAGAAGACCAGAATATGGCGTGGAGATGACTTCGTGCTAACCACACGTACTTCCTTAACGCGAAGCCGGGTCATTGCTGGTAGGCCATGGCCTGTTCGCGGGCTGTCGCGCCAAGTACAGACAGATAATTAAGCGGAGCATTTAGAAATAATGCGAGAAAGTATGTACTGTTGTAACTCCGCTAATTCAAGTGTTTTTTTAGTACTGATATCTTCCGTTAAACTTGTAGTGAAACGACAGCACATCTTTTTTCGCATTATTTCTAACTTTACAATTTTCTTTAGTTAAAGGAGTTCAATGAAATAAAACCAACAGTATTTTTTGAAGCTTCCTTTGTTCGATCTGCAAAAATTAAGAAAAAAATTGGAGCCGTATTTGAGAAAAACATCATAATTGCCTTTATTTCAAGCCAAAACTATGCGAAAACTAGTTTTTTTCCCAAAAAGTTGTACATGGCATTTTTTAAGATATCTTTTTTTAGAACAGATTTTATTTTAAAGTAAATCTCCATAATCAATACTGTACTTTTGCAATTTTTTTGTTGCAAATTTCGAAAATATAGAGTTCGCCGCAAATGGGACGAGCATCAATTTTTTAAACGTCCTTTGCTACATTCGAAGGAAAAAAGGAAAACTAGTGTGCTAGAACATCACATACTTTCTCACATTATTTCTAGCTGCTCCTCTACATTACACTAATACATAAACATGCAGAAAATATTTTCACACGAGATACGAAGTAAGGTCCTCCGGCTTAACTCGCCATCAGCCAAACCATTACTCTACGGAAGCTCTGTGTGGCTCGAACTCGGACCGACGCTTAAAAATATAATTTTCACAAACAAAAATTTCCATCACGCAATTTTTGCTATTTTCGAAAATACGGAGAGGTTGCCGAAAATTATATATATATATATATATATATATATATATATATATATATATATATATATATATATATATACTAGCTGACCCGGCGAACTCTGTTCCGCCTTGACAGTCGGTCCCATCTTTTCCTCGCGTCGCACTCGCTGTGAGAAACTGTACTATCCTTGTTGCACTCGTGATAATAAAGCAATTGCAGATTTGTGTTTTTCTGTCAAACAAAGAACAATTTAAATAAAACGCTCTGATATTAAATAGATAATTAAAAAATATATTACGTAGCATAGCGTTTTTTAATTGATTTTTGTTTAAGAGAGAAATACAAAGCTGTAATCATAGGGACCGGCTGTTAAAGGCAATAAATAAGCAGATTTTGGAATTTATTAAATTAAATTGTTTATTAGAAAATACAAATAAAAAAATTAAGTAGATTAATCATTTATTATTGTTCCTGTATTTTGGTGCATAGGTTGCACTCATAAGTTAAGCACCTTCTCGCGAAAACATGCGAAATCACGCGAAAACGTGCGTTCTCACACAGAAACGCTGTCGAACGGGATAAACAGTATCCTATGTCCATCTCCTGGCTCTAAGCTTCCTGCTCACCAATTTTCAGCCAAATCGGTACAGCCGTTCTTGAGTTATAAATAGTGTAACTAACACGACTTTCTTTTATATATATACTAGCTGACCCGGCGAACTCTGTTCCGCCTTAACAGTCGGTCCCATCTTTTTTTCGCGTCGCACTCACTGTGAGAAACTGTACTATCCTTGTTGCACTCGTGATAATAAAGGTATTGCACATTTATGTTTTTCTCTCAAACAAAGAAGAATTTCAAAAAAACGCTCTGATATTAAATAGATAATAAAAAAATCTATTACGTAGCAGAGCGTTTTTTTTTTGGAATTGATTTTTGTTTAAGAGAGAAATACAAAGCTGTATTAATAGGGATCGGCTGTTAAAGGCAATAAATAAGCAGATTTTGGAATTTATTAAGTTAAATTGTTTATTAGAAAATGCAAATAAAAAAAGTAGATTAATCATTCATTACTGTTCCTGTATTTTGGTGCATAGGTGAAATATATATGGGTATAACGTAAGTATATAATAGGTGTAGTATATATAGATATAACGGCGAACGAAAAGCGGCTATCATTATCGCCTTCTGTTATCAGTGCGGCGTTACAACAATGGGTTACAACAGGCAACAATGACCGCTAACATGCGAAATCACGCGAAAACGTGCGTTCTCACACAGGAACGCTGTCAAACGGGATAAACAGTATCCTATGTCCGTCTCCTGGCCCTAAGCTTCCTGCTCACCAACTTTCAGCCAAATCGGTACAGCCGTTCTTGAGTTATAAATAGTGTAACTAACACGACTTTCTTTTATATATATAGATATATAATATAATATATATATATATATATATATATATATATATATATATATATATATAGAGAGAGAGAGAGAGAGAGAGAGAGAGGGAGGGAGAGAAAATTGGAACAGTTTTTGAGAAAAAAATTGTTTGAAAAATTAAAAATTGCCGATATGTCGCGCAAAATTACACGAAAACTACTCATATTTTCGAAGAACTAAAGATGGTCTTATTTCAATATCCGTTCTGGCTACACGTTTCAGAAGAAGTAATTTACTATTTGTAGGAACAGGATTTATCCAATATACAAAATTTAATCGATTTTGTAACCATTTTTTAGAAATTTGAAAATGTAATTGAAACTTCGTGTAAAGTACCCCCAAAATTAAAAAGTTGAGTTCTTTCAGATCGATTGAGGAATATCAATTTTGGAGAAAATCGTCTGAACGGTTTAGGCACTAGCGTTGTCCACAGACAAACGGATAGATAGGCTTTTTGCCGTCAACCAATTTTTCGGTATCAAGGACCCAAAAACAGCACGTACTTTTTCGCCTTTAGTAATGGTTATGTAATACTATTTATACCATCATTTCTCTCCGAATTAACACATCTCAGTCATCATGTTTTGTAAAACTCATTACAAATCGTAGAAAAGTTGGTGAGAAAACTAAATATTTTCAAACAAATAACAACACATAAGTACTTTTCATACAGCTAAATCATGCCACAACAATGAGACGTAATTCACAGAAATTTGCGAGTTCAGACGCGAAATGGCATTGTTGCATTCCAATCTGATATTCCCTGATGGTCAGGAATTTGTATTTCATATACCTCAAATAGGTTCTAAAGAATTTCTAAAAGATTAGTTTGTAAACGTATAATAAAAGCCCGAAAAGCTCGACAAAATATGAAATAATAAACAAATTTTGACTTACGTAGCATCCAACTGTGCAGAAACATCTTTCATATTACGTTCACGAAGCTCAGGATATTCGAAGCAGGCGACTAAGTTTGACGCCAAATTATTCAAAAAATACTAATATTTTCGAAAAATTTAACATGACCTTATTTGAAGATCTGTTTTTGATGAACACATTTCATTAAGTAAAAAATTGTAGTTTTATAGGAAGATGCCGAAAAAAAAATTGTTTTTTTCAATTTTCGAAAAATCAGGCATTTCAACGAACATGAGACCTTTACCATTATCTTAAGCGTCCTTTACGCTAAGATCCAAATTTAATAAAAAACGTGTGTGCCGTTTTTAAGAGAAAATCGTTTAAAGAAAGTGAAAATTGCATGTTTGACGCAAAATTTCGCACAAAATACATATTTTTTCAAAAATTGAAATGACATTTTAGATGTTTTTCATTAACACATTTCATTAAGAAAAAACGGCTATCTTCTTAATTGTAGAAAAAAATTCGAATTTTTTCAACTTTCGAAAAATGAGGGTTTTTCAACGAACAAGAGACCTGCGCCATTTCTTAAACATCTTTTACACTATCTAATAAGAAAGTTTAATCAAAAACGTTGGACCCATTTTTTTGAAAATGACTCAGATGCTTCATAGAAAGTACCCCCCAAAATTAATATATCGGTTTCAAATTCAAGGGGCCGCGACATCAGCCAGATCGATTGGGGAATATCAATGTTGGAAAAAACCGTCTGAACGGTTTAGCCGCTAGCGTTGTTCACAGACGGACAGACTTTTGCCGTCAGTCGATTTTTCGGTATCAAGGACCCTAAAAACATGGATTCTCACTTCAACACGTGTTAGAGGATTTTTTCTAAATTTAGCCACTGGATTTATGCACTTATTCGTTACCAAGGCCGAAAATTTGCCGCTTTTCCCCGCAGCATTACATAACTTTCTCATCTTAAGAAGTTCCTCCTTAAGGGCGGGAAAGTAAAAATCTAATATATGTCCGACTTTTCCCGTTAGTTTGACACCCTGTTTACGTTATAAATTTTAAAACTCAATTATAAACCTTGCTCTTTTTTGCTACGGTTGAAATGTAATATCGTCTTAAATCTTCATTAGTTCCTTATAGAAAGTAAACATCACTGAAATCTGTGACTTAGCGGCAATTACGAAGCAACGTTATAAAAATGTAAACATCTCGCTTTAAGACAGATCAACCATCGGACTGGCGCGCGTTTACTGAGGATAAAACACGCGGTTATATCCACAAACATTTTTGAGATTTCTTACAAATTTTTCAGCATTTCTGCGATTTTTCTAATGTTTCTTATTTTTGTATTTTTCCCTTCATCTCTTTTTCCGTCTTAGTGTTGTTTTTTCTTCGCTACGCCTGGGGGAGGCGGGCATTCTCCCCCTCCCCCGGATCCGCCGGATAAATGATTGTCGTTGAGATACGTGTACCAAGTACAAGTAGATTACAAAAAAATTCCCTTCTATGTGAGCTATAATTCTTTGCGAAAATAACACTCACTCCAAACTAAATATTGACACGTAAGTGGTGTACGCAAAAAGAATAAAATAGTTACGAGTTGCGAATTAATGGGGTCATTGTTCGTATCGCAAACAGGAACTCGATCGAAAGGGTCATCGGTCTGGCATTCTCAATCGATATTAACAAATAAGTTATCTCTTGAAGCAAGGTGTTGTTTTAGATGTTTTTGTTAAGACGTTTTTCCAATGATCTTCATTGTTTGGGACATAAATCCACTGCATAAACCCGAAGCAAAAGCAACTCAACATTGCTGAATGAAATATTACCTATCACTCAACTTTTCAGCCATTGATGATTTGTTAATTACCACCAAAATCATTTTCTAAATGATATTTTTCTATAGATAAACATTTTTTTCTTGTAGTATTATCGCGAAGTCCGCGTGAAAGCAAAGATATGTAATGTGACTTACGGCTCATTACAAGAATAATGAACAGCTTTTGATTATAATCTCTCCCTGATATTAAAACATGGAGTACAAATTCGTTTATATTAATCTATTTGCTTAAATAATTCACAGCCAAAGGCATATATTAAATATATAACCGCATTTGTCATTGTATCTACAGATCACCAGCATATCTCTAACAACAGGCACCCGAACCTTGAGTGACATTGACTTTTCAAATTGTGCCAACAGCAAACCAGCTGGTCTTCAGGAAACAGCTGGCGCTCAGCTGAGCTCCGCAGGCCCCCCCCAAGTGTTTTTATTGACTGGAGGGGGAAATGTTGGCTGCACTGCATAACATGACAGAAGGCAGGAAGGTTGGCGTTGTGTTATTGTTAAGTGAGATCGACGAGAGATCGACGCTGGGGTCGAAAGGCGTGTGTGATTAGGAAACATTCGCCATTGTAATTGCAAGTGCCAATAGTTACAATGTTTAGTGGTAAACATTTGGATGTGGCAGTTTTCTGAAAGCAAGCTGCTCGTTTTTATTGACATTTTTCCAAGGCTTCGGTTCCCCTACAGTTACTTTCATTATGTCGTCACCGAGTGCTGGGAAGCGACGAATGGATACAGATGTTATAAAACTGTATCCTTTATGTTACGTAGTTTTCACTACCTTTTGCACCTTATTTTTAAATGATTCAGATGTGTTTTATCGTAATGCGTCGTTGTTATTTTTTTTAAATTTATGTGATGTGCGTAATTGGTACTGCGCATTTTTTTTTTTGCATGCGAGTGAAGATATTTCTTCATTTGGATGGTTGCATTGTTCCCATTGTTGTCTATACTTGTAGTATTGTCAGCTGTACAGTTTGTACCAATGTTGAATGAAGATGACGAATGTTGCGACTTTGGTATGAACAAAGCCAATGTGTGTACTTTCCTTTGTGTCTTGCCATAATTGTGCAAATATCAGTGACCTATTTTTTTCATATGAAAAAATAAAATCCATTTTGGATTCATTATGAGATTGCTGTTCGTATTTTTTTAAATTTTTATTTTTTTAAATTTTGATTAAAAATGGCACACTATTGTTGTTGGCATTGTAATTTACATTTCTTTTTCTTCTTGTCACTATAAATTAAGCATCCAAAGAGTTGACTGAACCATTGTTTGTGATACTGTAGTAAAATTATGAAGATAATGTGATCTGTCATTGTTGATATTCCTTGACTCTGTCTTTAGCATAGAGAGTCAACATGAAGTGACTTTATTGGGTGGACTCAATGAATTTTGTGTGAAATTTTATGGCCCCAGGGGCAGTAAGTAAATTTCTTTATTTCAATGAAGTGAGATTATCACAATGTTTGTTGAAACAAGAAATTTCATGTGTTGGCTTCAGAAAATATGGATTGTTGTGAACTTTCAGACCAATTGTCAATGTATTGTCTTAGTGCTATTTCAGTATTTTGTAAAATGCATTTTTTCAATATGACTGTCATTCTTCTGTTCTGTCAAGAAAGAACTCCTTTTTACATCTTTTTTGTTATTGTTTCCCATTTAATGTATTTAATCATTGCAAAAGGAGTAGATAAAAATATTTGTTCATCAATCTTCTATTAAATTTGTATTTTATAACAAAGAAATTTTCTTCTAATTGAAGTTAAATTACTTTTATGAATAACTTTATTTGGTTAAGTAATCGTTTAACAGGCATTGCATGTAGTTGTACGATGTAAAAATAATTTTAAGTTGTATACCTTGAGTTTTGTGACACTTACGAACTCGTAAGATATGCTTCATAGCCATAGCTGTATAACAGTGTGTCCAAGACAACTGCTTTTTTTTCTAGCTCCATATGAAGGTGGTATTTGGAAAGTTCGTGTACATTTACCAGAACATTATCCCTTTAAGTCGCCTTCTATAGGTTTTATGAACAAAGTTTATCATCCAAATATCGATGAAGTGTCAGGAACTGTGTGCCTGGATGTTATAAATCAAGCTTGGACTGCACTCTATGGTGAGGCATTTGAAACAACCCACTTGTTTTACTTTACAGTTATTGTAACTGATTTTGGAATAGGGCATTATAAAAATTATAATTTTTTGTGCTGTTTTTCTCTTACTTTTCAGATTTGTCCAATATCTTTGAGTCGTTCCTTCCACAGCTGTTGACGTACCCTAATCCCATAGATCCTCTGAATGGTGATGCTGCAGCAATGTATCTTCATAAACCTGAAGATTATAAAAAGAAAGTTCAAGGTAGTGTTAATGAAATTTTTAATCCTTACTTGTAACTACTATATTCTTGCCTTTAATTTAAATTTTCCTGTAGAATATTTTTTTTCTGTGGTTAATTAAATTTATTTTAACATTAAAGAATATTCCAAAATGTGCTGGTTGATGTTAATAATGTTGTTAATTATAAAATGAAGTTTCAAATTAGATGAATTAACTTTTAACTATGGGAGATGGAACATGTATTAATTAAATATACCATTTTTCATTGTTTCTGCCATTTTCATATTAAATCAAAGAATGTTTATTATATCAATATTATTGTGTTGCACTTCTCTTCATTTTATTTTCTATTTCATGAATGATCATTGTTACCTTACTTTTTTTTGAAGTGTTTATTGAAATGTGATGGTATTTTATTTATGTTTGTAAAGAGACAAAGAGAAAGGAAAATTTATTGAAATTTTCAATGAAAAAGAGGTTAAAATAAATTTTCAATGTTCATATTTATCACATGGTTAAAATAAACTAGGTAATAATTTAGGTGATTATAATTTTTAATAATATTGAAAAAAGCATACACTTTGTGATTAGAAGTGTAAATATAGCATTAATCTGTAGTAATAGAATATTAGTTTGTGTAAATTCATAAATAACTCTGATATTAGACAAATTTCAGCTTTTAGTATTGTATTTCTTTTTTTTATGTCACATTTCATGAAGTGACATGTTTGTGATGGGAAGTTATTTTATGAGTTCATATGAGAGGATAGGAAAAATATTAGGTGTGATTTCTTAATCTGGTGAGGCATTGAAATTGTGATGGTATCTGCAAAATATTTGGTTGCAAAATTTATTCCTTGTCTTTGCTATGTTGCCTTGGCTATCTAGGTAAGTGTCTTGGTAATAGTTACCCAGTAAGGCAAAACTTTAATTGCCTCCAGAAGCCTTTGTATTCGCCTTGCAGTGAAGCAACAGAAATATCATCGTAGAATTTCCATAGCACTGTTTTGACGAGGTTTGAGTCCTTATATTAGACACGACTGTAGTATTAAGTTGTGATATTCCTTTAGTGTTTAAAATAGGGACTGCTAATAATCCAAACAGATTTATATTAATGTTACAAAGTGAATTATATATAAAGTTTTTGAGTCAAATCAAAATGTAAATTCAGTACTTATGTTGAATTTCTTCTTTTCATTTTCAGTTCATTGTGATGAAAGAATATAAAGGTTTTCTTTTTTGTCCACTTAAAGTTTCTTTTCGCTCTGACTCTGACTTTACGCTAAACAAAAAGGAACCAAAGAAAAATATTTTTGTTTTGACATTAGTATCTTAAAAGCTTACTTCATTGTGATCAACATTTAATAGAATGAAGATTCCAGCTTCAATTTCATAGCACACTTATGATGAATAATCTGTTTATGTACACGGTTACAAATAATTGGACAACTGTACAGAACTGTCAAAATTTTTTTTTGCTGAAAGATGTCAATTTTTTATAAAGTTGAATTATGGCTTTTTGAATCCAGGCAATTGGAAAAATTAATCCGTACTTCTTGAAATCTTTTATTTTGTTGCCAACTTTTTGTCAATTTTCTGTTTACCTCATCATGGTTATAAAACCATTCACATAAATTATGTTGTATGAATGGTTTTCCAACACCGATAAAGTTAATTGTAGGTTAACAAAGTGTTGGAGGTGAAACAGGACTTCAAGAAATCACCAGTGTGTGTGTGTGTGTGTGTTGTTTTTTGTTGTTTTTTTTCCTGGATCTCCAAGTCGTTATTCAACTTGGTTTTAAAAGTTCATTATATTTCAAGAGTTATAATAAATGGTATTATTTATTTCTATCCAAGAGTGAATGAAAATAAAGTAGCATGATGACAATATAAATGATTGTATCATGCCATATAACAATGTGCTTTGAAGTTGTTTTTTCTGGTCACGCATTAATCTGTTGGTGTAATTTCACATTTAGTGATAACATTTGATTAATGAAAGGCATAAATGTTGGAAATTGGTGAAAGATTTTTGATTTTTATACTGAGGTTTCCATATTTCATAATATGCTTCACGTAAGATACTAAATCAGATTCCCAGTCTGATTTTCAGTGTGTTATACATTATTTCATGCTTTTAAAAAACACAGTGACAAAATTTCAATATAAGATTACTCAATTTAATTTAAGCAGAAAAGAAATTAAAAAGTGTAATATGATTTTAAGAAACAACTTCACAATTCTTATTTTGAATTTCTAATGCATAATGTGTGAAGAAAATTAATTTTAAATAAGTATGAAGTTATGAGAAACTGATCATTGAAACAAAATACAATATTACAACTCAAAATTGTGAAGTGGAAACTAGAAGAAGACTTTCGTCCACTCACGTCCACTATGAGAGTTGTCACAATACAGGCTGCATTATCATATTGAAAATTCTAGAGTGTATAACTGATGAATTCCTGTTGTTCTGGATTCTCAGATCTGTATTGAGTTGCTGCACCAAAATTGCAGAGCACAACAGATGAAATCCGTTCTCAGATCTGTAAAGAGTTGCTGCATCAAAGTGGCAGGGTATACCTGGTATCCTGTTGTTCTGGATTCTCAGATTTGTTGTGAGTTATTGCTCCAATGTTGGAGAATACCACTGATAAAATTCTGTCTAGTTTTTTCAGATCACTTCTTAATTACTGTTCCATTGAAGCTGTCATATGTATATAATGAGCACAATTTGAATGAAAAAAATCTTCGGTGGCATTTTTTAAGAGTTGAGTGTTTTCTGTTTGTTTTTTCTTAAATGAAAATCAATGCATTAACAATAATGCATTTCATGAACAGCCTTATTCCTTTCATTTGGAATTAATAGAGTTGTTTATGTGCAAATATTTCAGAGTTTTATGCTAATAAATTTTCCCCATCAGAGAGATAATGATTATGGTGTGTAATCATTACAACAATTCTGAAAAGAGCAAAGGCTTGATGAATTCATCAGTGTAGATAATTAAAGGAGTTTTCTAGAAGATACTGTTTTTGTTATAAAACATTGTTTATGGTGAAATACATAACAGTACTGTAATCTTCAAGCAAAGAGGCTTGGTTAACTTGGGGATCAGTACTCTCTCAATTCCTGTTAATTTTCAGTGTACTGGATCATCTCTACAGAATGATTCACCTAATTTCTTGACTTTTTTTTCTTGTGAAAGATAATTCCTAAAAGACATAATTTTGTCAATTACAGAACCAGTCGTTTTTTTGTTGTTTTTTTTTTTTTTTTTTTTTTACATTTCACTCACCATGTTTTTGAAATTGATTTTTAGCCTAATATGGGATACATGTATAATTTGTGGAACGAGAATTTCTGCTAACATAATTCTTTTAGAAGTTCCAGAATTCTGATAAATTGTGAAAATGTAATGTATTAGTGATATTATTTAAGGAAAGTATTTAATGGTAAAATTTATGTAAATAATTTAAATCAATATGTATGATTGACTTTCTTTAGATCTTTTAGAACAAGAAGTCAATTATTTTCAGTATGTTTTGCAAGCAGTGAGTAATATAGCCCTCTGAGAAACAGAGTGCAGCTAGGCGAGAAGTCTGTCAACTTCAGAATCTTGTAAAAACATTTTATTACCTTATCTCAAAATTAACTTATTTGTTGTAAATGCCTTGAAAATCAACTATAGATTCTTAAAAAACACGGATATGAAATTAATGGTTCATAAGGAGATAGGAAATCTTTAGATTTCTTTGTATGTATTATTGATGATTTTGAAGTGTGATTCTTAGTCGAATTTCCCACAGCTGGAATGGCCCCAAGAAAAGTCATGTATATTTGACAAGTAAGATGGATTTTCATCTACTTGTGTTAGGTGAATCACCCTGTGAATTAAACATTAAACATCTGAATTTAATAACTAATTTCATTTTGTTTACACATTGACAAAGGTTCAGATGTTAAATTTTCTGTACAATCCAGGGTAACAATCTAAATTAAAGAAAAATGATGAAGTTTGGATTAAGAAACTTAATAAAGTTTGAAATGCTTTGTCACTGAAGGTTTTCTTCATGGCATTATTAGAGTAGATAAATTGGTGTGTTAGTTGTTCATATTTTTTTTTAAATACTAATTTATCTGTCATTTATATTTAATAAATAAGTAATGTCATGTTTTAATAAATGAAAGAATGCTATCATTCTTTCGTTTGTTAAAATATTTTCACAATGTATAATGAGATAAGTCAATGAACGTTGGTATGTGTAAATAATTGTGAAGATTTCAAACCAATGTTGGAAAACACAGTGATGTAAACATAGATAATAATTTTTTGAGTAAGGGAAGAATAATAAAATTTGATTTGAGTTCACAATTATTGTCTAATACAAATATAATAATCAGTGGTGGTTCGTGACTTCAAGAACTGGTGGTTCACAAAAAATGTGGCAAAGGGTGGCCCCAGTTACCTACGTACAGAAACCCAGCCTTCTGCGAGTCACTGCAGATCTATACTCTCTGTTGCATATACATGAAAGCAGACCAGAACTCAATAGTTTAATGTGATGGGAGGCGCTCACTCTGTCATGGAGGATATAGAGCATTAGTGTTTCTTAAATTTTTGGAAGATGACCAATGTTTGTATAGTTACTGAAATGTATGATTTCAGTTTAAACATAAATTGACTAAAATGTTTAGAAAATGCCAACGAGTTTGCTGCGCCCAATTCACGCGTTTGCTTGGCTTTCTTATGGTTAGCCCATCTCTGCCCTCAGGTTTTGTCGTCGATCTGCGAAGCACGCCGTGTGTGAGAAAAAGGTCTGTGCTCTTGGTTGGACGACCCTCAGTTTTTGAGATATTTAACATCGTAGAGCTTTATGCTCTCGAACACCTCGCTTCCTTCCCCTAGTAGCCAGTGGTTTGTCATCGCCCATGCTCTAGCCCTCCTAGTAGGTAACAAATCTGAGTAAACGACTAGGCTCGCAGTTCACGCACGGATCATTCTCTCGTATTTAATTTTGCAGATATGCGAGGAAATTGTGGTAAGATTACGACTTGCGTGTGTAATCATACAAATGAAACATGCGTATTACATGTAACTAAATATATTTAAATGGTGAATAATGTTTGTTGTTGTACAGACGTGTTTCAAAGGCACGAGCCGCCACTGGAATAATGTACGTACCTGTTATGAAATCTTGCGTAGAGATTATTTTAAGGGTATATTTTCTTTACTTGTATTAAGTCGGGTCTCCACTCCTGAACTTGTTAAGCCAATCGTTTGTTCGAGAGTTGTCGGCTGAACTTCAAGATTATGGGTTTCCTTGGCAAGCAAGATCTGTAACAAGCTGAACCAAAAATAATAATTTTCGCTATTCTCGATTTCAGCAAAATGAAATGGACAAAGTTAAACTAAAATGGTGCGCCCAAATTTATTGGATTCAACGTACAGAGAGTTCATGCATAGAAGGGAAAAGTGCTATTCGTACTGGGAGATAATTGCGATGTCCTGCTGCTCCTGGAGCTTAAGACGAATGAAAAATTGCACGACGCGATTGTAATATAGCCAATAAGTAAAGAAAATGTAAAAAGAATACAAAGTTTCCAAAATACTACAAATATTAAATTTTTTTGAATAACAAAAAATTCTTCCGTGTTATCAGGTGTAGACGCAACGTAATTACGCAACATGAAACATGTAGCCTATATTCAGCACGTCGCGATATTCTGCATGTTTGCGTTTAATATACTACAGTCAGTGAATGTTAGTGGACACTTGTAATTTATTTTTACGTCAAAAACAGTTAAAAAGTGTGGGTGACGTGCTACGGGGAGAAGTGAATTCTGTGCACGTTTTCATAATTCTGTGATCCCTACCCTAAGCCATATACTACTTGAATTTTGAATACAGAAAGAAATGTTCGTTTTTTGCAAGGATCGTTAACAAAAATATTCGCTCCGATGTAATAAAATCTATTTTCAAGGGTAAATAATCTATAAATTTGGGCTCTTATCCCTCATCATGTCCTTTGTGAAGGAATAATATGTCCAGCCGCGACAACATAAAGAACGATAATTTGAATACTTATATTTCTCACTGAATTCTAAAAGGCGTGCACAGATAATGAAATTACACTTAAGTATTCTCTGTTTTGGGCCTGTGGAAAGTATGCAGTGGGAGCTAATATCAAGATATAACAATCTAGACAAATTTCCTCCTTTATCTTTCTCAAAGCCAAACCAGTACCACGGTATTGCTGAAACCGAGTAACTCTGCATCGAAATGGGGCACAAAAAGCCTTGGGACACCTAGAAGTAAATGTTTAAAAACATGATTTACGTTACAGAAAGTAAGGAAAGCTCATGCTTCGTTCTTCAATATTACTTGACAATCTTCCGTGCCCCATCTCTGTAGGTGACCTGAACAGTGTAGTGAAATTATTCTAAGGAGGGAATTTCCTATTGAAGATTGCTAAGAGGTAATCTACGACCCAATGTGTGCGCATCGATATGGGATATATGTGGACAGAATTCAAAAATCAGCGGAACATGTCATTAGAGACAGTTTTGCTGAGAGGAAAACATTACACAACAAACTGCGCTGCCCCCCCCCCCCCCCAAAGTCATGTGTGCAGGATGAGCGGATCATTGTTCGTGCAGTGAAGATGAATCCATGGAAAAGTGCCCCGGCCTTGGCGGTACTCTTCCTGCACAGCAGGAAGAATTGCACCCTACCCTGCGCATTGTGTAACGCCTGCCCTGGGCACATTGTCAAGATTTTCGGGGAGGGGGGGAGAAAAGTGAACAGGTAGAAACGCTATCAGTTGCTGCAAAATCATGTCAATTTCGGGAAGGACTTTCGAAGGAATGTCATTTTCTAATGAGAGCAAATTCTCCATATTTGTGTTAGATGGACGCATGGTATTGAGGAAAACAAATACAGCGCTGTAGTAGCGAAACTCAATTCTCAACGTCATATACGGCGGTGGTTCGGTGCCCTTATGGGGAAGTATGAGTGCCAATGGTATGGGACAATTACAATTTTTTAGGTGGAGTAATTAAGTAAGTCATGTAAATTCGTATTCCAAAGCCACATTTTTGAGCAAGTGTTTAACATGCACTACACTACCACACACGCCGGGAGCCGGTCTATTGTCCCGGCTTGGGCGCTGCCCTGCTGGTTGGAGATACCTGGTTGAGGAAACCCCGCCGACGGTAGGTCGGCGCCGGTTCTCGCCATCCAGCGGGGGAAGACCACCGCCACCTCCGGAGGGAAGAAAATGTGCACTGCACTTACGGAACTGATGGCCATAGGACTTGACGCCCGTAATCACTAACAATGAATCAATGAAGCTATTGTTGTTAATTTGAATTTGGGAAAAGACTACATTTTACAGCACAATAATGAATCTAAGCAAACCACTGTGGATTCAAAACTTTGGATTCTGAGCAATGAAACAACAGAGCTGCAGTCTCCCTCCCTTCCCCATCACTGAACGTGAATCTAAATACTTTAACATTTATGGAGCATCCTGAAACCAAACATTCTAATAAGGAAAATTGCGAAAAAAAATTGATCTCAAGAGAGCATTGGAAGAAATGTGGAACAGTATTTCTATCCAAATATCAAACTTGGGAAAGGCTTGCCAGCCAGTCCACATGCTTTAGAGAGTACAAAGGGCAACTCTACAAAATATTAATAGAATGTTTTAAAGCAAATAATTTCTGTTTCTAGAGACTTTTTGTACCCCACTTTGATGCAGTGTTTCTTGAGAAATTGGCATAGCTTAGTGAACGATTTTTGGTCTCAAGACTTGAATCTTTACTGTCAGTAGCTTCGTCTGCATTGTCTCTATGGAGCTAAAACAGAGAGAATACATGTATCCACTCACATTTGACATCGACTGTGATTAAATGATATTAAATGTTAAGTAGTGGAGACATGGCTTCAAATATAACAAGTTCAGAGCAACATGCCAACAAATTATATTGAAATGTTTTCAGGTTCATTAAGAGTTTTTAATATTAATTGTTTTTTAATATGTAATTGTTTAAGACTTGGAGCTATATTGTAAATTTTTCAATTAAAAATATGTAGTAATATATTGTTTGCAAAAAATCTGCCAAACAAATGTGCATGAAACAATGCATTTATGTTTTGATAAATTTTTCATTGTTACCATTTTTTTTTCTAGTACATTGTGAATGTTGGCCATTTATAATCTCTGCAAATTCATTTTACTATTTTCAGTTTGCTTTGATATGCAATAAAAAAACTACATTCTGTAATTTAACACTTCAATAATTTTAATAATCTTCTGTAATACTGATATTGAAAATTGTTAATTGTTTTTGATGTTATGCCTAATTCTGATTGTTTGGCATGTTTTTTTGTTGTTGTTTTTTTTCCTGTGTGCAGAGGTAATTCTGTCATTACTAGTTATGCTCACCAATTGTGGATCAACAGATCAAAATGAATTAACTCCACGGTTCATTTCAATTTATTTTGAGGAAAATAATTAATTTTCTGTATGTTTACCAAAGATGTGATAAATAAAAGATATGAGTTCATTGGCTATAGTGGAGAAAATACAATAGGATCTTAAACCCGTGTCATTCCATTTTGTTCACCTTCACCCTTCATGACTGTTGTATCTTATCTCTTACTTTACCCCTGTTCCAAATCAGCCACCGATGCCGCGGTGTTTGAGAATGACACGGGAATAACAAGGTAACGAGGACCCTCATATTTTGAATGTGCAGGATTAAAATTTGTGCCTTTTGCGTTTTTCGTTTTGGTGAAGACACATGTTAAACATAACAAGAACTCAATAAAAAAGGAAAGAAAGAAAGCGTGAGAATAAGTAGGCGATGAATGTTAGTTGGAGTGTCAAGTGTTTGCTGTGTAATGTTCGATTCTCAGGAAACATTAACAAATTATTTTCGAACTATTTTTGAAGCAGTTGTTCAATATATCGTAGATAACTTACGTTTCAAGTCCGTTTCTTCATTACATTCCGAGAATTCGCTTTGTTTAGTCTCTTTCCCTAATAAAGTATTTGGGCGTAAAATGCGTTGCCCTTATAACACCCTTGATTCTTAAATAATTATTGTAGGTAATAACGCCGTTTTGCTCCCTGGTTCGCGTTCTCTGTTCTCGTCGTAGTGAGTCGATTCCTTCACTTCGGGCACGACGAGGGAAAACAGCTAATAAAATTATACCAGAAACTGCTAAATCATGTAATATGACCTCTTGATATTGCATTATATTTTGTTTGCGAGATAATTTGTTTTAATCTGTTTTTCCACAATTGTATAATAAAATAATTCGAAAAAAAGAATCCAATTGAGTTATATCTGAATGTGGTGAAAAATCAACCAAGTATCGTCAAATTATTATTATTATTATTATTATTATTATTATTATTATGTTTTAATTTCCGTAGTATTCACAAAAGTTTAATGACAACCAAAATGAGGTTGCTGTATTATTTCTTCAAATAGTCATTAAAAAATAACTTGTTTCACTAAGCATATCACGTGAAACGCCGCAAACCCACACGGCATGTGAAACTTACCAAGAAATTTCGTAATGACAACTTGAATAAATCAGCAATCTTATTTTGATTGTATTTAAACCTTTGTGGATACTACTAAAATTATCCATTGATTTATACCGGAAAAAATTACGGTGGTATGTTTATCTTCAGTGTGTTCAAGGCCACTCAATTATTTAAAAAATGGCTAAATTCAAATGGTCATAGCTTCTAAAACTTCCATCCAAAACAAATGAAATTTCTCTCTCCCGTACTCCCTGAAAGATGGAAATGGTCTCGGAGCATTTTAGGTGAAAATTGAATTCATCTCTTCTGTACTCCCACCCCCGTATGTTGTTACAAAAGCAAAACTTCTAAAATTCTATAAGAGACTTAGAAACGTATGGACGATTTCCTCAAAACGAATATTTGATCTATACCTACCTCTCCTACCTGATTGCAATTTACTGCCAAGAATATTCTGATTACAATTAGTATGGGACTATAACAAGTGCGCGTAAAACTATTTTAATGAAACTTACCCGTTCCCGATAATTCATGGAAACCACACAAGTGAGTCAGGACCCACTGTCCTGACGTACTGCTTTCCTCAGCTGTCACACTACGCCCGTTGCTGTCCCTGTGTAAACGGTATTTTAATGTCGAAGGTTATCTTACCTTGCAGTCAACCTCCCTTTTTTGTTTTTCAAGGAATCCGAAATAAATGCGCACATACCAATACGATTGAACGTATGTGTGCAATTAATCGACAGTTGCCTCTGCGTGGCGTAACGTTGAAGATAACTTCAAACCATATCTTAACGAATTTACAAGGCGAATTGTTTTTAAAAAACATCTCCTCAATTTGATGAACAAATTTTTCTATTGTCATTTTGCTTAGAAACGTTCTGTTACTTCCAGCAGCTTCTTGGAGATTTCTTTTAGAACGTCCAAACGGTTCTGCTTATCACAGCAGATATATCTGTTTTTCTTCATATTTCTCTCTGTTTGATTTAATTTATATTTCAAACACAGATACTTTGGACATTTTGGAATTCCTGCATGCTAAATGTCGTTTTACCCGAGGTCGGTGAAGCATTGTACGCTTCTGGACCGGGTGTAGCCATGACTTGTATCGGTTCGAATCTTCTTTTAAATTCGTGCTTAGCTGCTATTTGCCTGTGATTTAAATAGTGGGAGAGGCCGATTAAAGCAAATAAAGGTTGGTCCGCTCCGAAGTTGATGGGGCAAATGCAGCTAAGGTCTAACGGTTTTTACTACTTCCAGGGGGGGAGAGCCCTAACCAACGGTTGGCACTTTGGAGAGCTCCAACAACTGGTGAGCTCACAAAATTGTGTTCGGCGTTAATAGGCTCAAGTGAGTCGAAGCGCTGAGGATATTTCGAAGTATTGCCGACGAAAGACCTACTTTTTTTTTTAAAATAAAAACGACAGAAGACGCAAATTTGTAAATTGGCGGAATTGAAGTGCGTATTACGGCAGTCTGGCAAGCGGCTCAGTGTCTTCGAAATGCTTAGAAAGTTCCATAGTCAATCAGGCTGCGACGAAATAGTTAAATACGTGTGTATTGGACTAATATATATATATATATATATATATATATATATATATATATATATATATATATATATATATATATAAAATTCTTTGGGCATCTTCACATCTGAGGTCAAAACAGCAAAGGAATTATTTATTGTTATTATTTTGAGGAACTCCCCGGTGAGTTTTTTCCACTTTAAATGACTCTCCCTGTATTTTGGGAAAAACATGTGGTAAGAAAACTTTGTATACCACCATGAAAGAATTTATTATGACTAGTCTTAATTTATAATTGTAAAAGCAATTATAAATTGCAAGTCATGAGCCCATTTTTTTTGAAAGTCAATATGGTAATTGAGTGGTTTGGGGACAGGAGCTTCCAACAAATGAATGTGTAAAATGATTGTGATTACTAAAGAAATGCACATAGTAATTGGGATATGTGCTTTCTGTAGGTACCAATCTCCATAGTGACTTTTACCGTTCAACACTTCAACAAGAAATAGTTAACCTGCCTAAGTATTACTTCATTAATAACCTTAAAGAAATAGAATACTTCACAGAAGTGGAGTGCAGCCTAAAGAACTACTACTCCCTTTAAATGAAATTCTCTTACAAAACAGTGAGACTTCCGGAAGGAAGAGCTGTAGGCACAAATCAGGTCATGAGCAGTGCTGGAATAACCAATGATATTTTATAATATTTATCTTGAAATTATAACTAAAATAACCATCAGATAAGTGGACAAAATATAACTAATGCAAAAAGTGAGTACATTTTAAATCATGAAAACTCAGTATTTTGTATTATTGAACACAGTCCCTTTTTAATTTATATATTTTCTGGGACTTCAAAAGTGAAAAAAAAAAAAAAAAAAAAAAAAATCTTTTGCATCAAAAATTTTTTAAAGATATGTTAATATATAAATTAAGAATGCATATCATACATACTCTAATAATACATAATATCATGAGGGGGGACAGTCGATGAAAGGGAGGGGGGTGGGGGCTCATTTGCATTTGCCTAGGGCCCCATTGAGTCTCTGGTCATAAGCAAAAGCCAAAAGGCTTTCATGGGATATTTGGGGAAGCATTGCTATCAGCATCAAAATGCGTTTGTTGTAAAATTGTTTATGTCTGGGAAAACATCATTGGAACAGCTCAAAATACATGTTGATGATGAAGTTATAGTTTAAAAGGTTTACCAGATTTGGTTAAGCTAATATTAATTATAATTTATAAAGGTATAAATTATATTAATAGACAAAATTATATTAAGTGCAGTTTTAAAAACTATTTCGATTTTAAGGGTTACATACTGTATGTAATACACACTACATAGATTTGTACCTACAGGGGACCTTGAACAAGTTGATTAGTTATACTTCCAAATTTGTTTGTTTTTAATGGATGTGGAAGTTATGATCATTGGGCCATTTTTTCTCAATTTTTTATTTTATTTTTTTAAATTTTTTTAACCAGTGTGTTTGGATTTGAAAATTATTTGACACAATTGACTAGAGTAACCAATCTCAGTTATCAGGTAGTTAGTATGAGAGTAATCTTTGAGAGAGAAATTTATACGTTCACAAATTTCCTTTTTCATTTTACATTTTCTCTTGTAGTTCATTTCATTGGGAATTTATTTTTGGATAATTATTTGAATTACCTGAAATTCTTCTTCTTGTTTCTAGAGTATGTGAGAAAGTACGCCACCGAAGAAGCCCTCCGGGAACAGGAGAACCAAGGTGTCTCCTCGGACAGTGAATCGTCTATGTCTGATTTCAGTGAAGATGAAGCTCAAGATATGGAATTATAACAGCGGCTTACTTCGTGGCTGTAATCTGGTACCTGTAGATACTTGTGCTGAAGCCTCAAGTGGAGTGCATTGCATTCAGTGAAATCTTTATTCTCACTTCATATTGTGGAGGGTGCACTTGTGATCGCAATACTATTAATATTTTGCCAAATTATGGACTTATATATATATAAATATATATTACATATATGTCAATACAATTTTGACTTCATCTATGCAATTCAGTCGAACCTGTTGGGAGAATATGAAAAGAGAAGAAGTTCATGAAGCAACTAAGGAGCTACAGTATCAACCTTTGCCTTGTGACATAAAGATTTCTAAAACAGGAAACTAGATGTCAGGTACTACTAGAATTTTTCCTCATTGTAGCGCTGCAAAATCTTTTTTACAATACTGTGTTGAACAGTTCATGTTATTGAACTTGACTTCCTTAAGTTGAATAGTATTTTTGTAGGTGCGAGTTTTTTTATTTACATAATAACCGATGGTTCAATATACTTAGTCATAATGGGCAGTTGAACATGAATTACATATTAAGATTCAATTATAATGGGCTGTCTTACGGTACACAGGGCAAAAGTATTCTCTTTAAGCATGTATTGAGAATCTCAACATGCTTATTTGGTTGTGTTGAAGTGTGCAAAGATGAGCAATTGTGTTATCTGTATAATTAATCATATGAAGACTACTTTGTCTCAGATGAAAACTAATTTATTTTGCAAAAATATTCATATTTATATGCAGATCATTAATCTTATAAACAGACTTCTTTGCCTCAAATGAAAACTAATTTATTTTTCAGAATTATTCATATTTATGTTTTAAAACAGTCCAGTATCTCATTTGTTTTCATAGAGATTTGCTGTCAGAAGATTGAAGCATGTTATGTATTGATTTTTATTAGTATGTTATTTTAATATCAATTCTTTTTGTGATACACAATTATTTGTATTATATCAATTAATAATTACCTTGAGTATCTAATGAATTTTTTTAGTAAAGTTGGTCTGTTGATTATTCAATTTTTATTTCATGGTGCATAATTTGTTGATGAATTTAAATATAACATGCATGATCTTATGTTTCATTGAATGAAATCATTCTTATTAAATAGATTTATTATCTCCTTGCATTCACATAACATTAGTTTTGAAAGATGATGTAGAATGATTTGTCAAAGAATGTTCAAGGCCACAGAAGTGTTTTAAACAGCTTCTAATGTACGTATGGTGTATTATATTATTTACAGAATTTTAGCACATCATTGGTTTCAATTAACTCTTAATGAACTTCCAATGGTTTTATATTTGATTTTGTACAAGTAGGATTTGAAGCTGTTGAAGTCATCTAGTTGGTGTGTGTATGTGTATTGCTATTGGTAAAAGATCTTCGAATTATATCTAAGATGCAACTTGTGTACTTGTAGAATTGCAGCATTGCTAAGATGTGGTTGTTGAGTGGTGCATTAGCAAGTAATAGAAAGGTGGTCTTGTGGGTTTGCAATGTTTTTAATTAACTGTGACCTGTGCTCAGTTGCCTGTTTTGGGATAAGAGATTTAGTAGTTAGTGGCAAAAGTTCTTATATGATGGTTAAATAATTATATTTTTGTAAAATTAAAAAAATTTCAGAATCGATAATTTTGGCTTTTCGTTTTCATTTTTTAATTTTTTTTTTTTTTTTTTTCATTCATAGAAACATATTCTTTTTGCATATTTATCTTGAAATTATAACTGAAATAACCATCAGATAAGTGGATCAATAGAGAATTTTTTAAGTGATTTCCAAAATGAGTTATTTGTTACGTTTTGTGATACCTCATTAGGATATAGTTAATATTACCACATTGAATCAGTCATAAAAGAGGCAGGTATGCAATGGCCAATATTAACTTTTTATTACATTTTATCGTACCTCATTAGGATATTATTAACTTTACCATGATAGGGAAGGAATCACAGAGATGGTATGCAATAGTCAAATTATGTTCATCACATAGTTACTGTGATTTTTATGACATATTTTGAAGATGAACTTAGTACTAGATAAAATTATTTGCTCTGTCAAATTGTCCTTATCATATACTTCATGCAATAGTGAATTAGTTTGACCACTTGCTTTGCTTCACATATTTCTTTTACTGTTTTTGTAGGGATTCATTAGTTTGTTTTTGCCTACATATTATGTAAATAATTTAGCATTTGTATGTTTGTGTGTTTTTGTTTGGGTTGTTCTTTACTTAGTAGAAGTTTATATTGAACCCATTTTCTGGCAATTTGTGAATTGCTTTCTATTAATTTTGATATTAATAGAAATTGTGTAATTTTTATCAATTTTGTGAATGAGAACTGTGCCTTTGTTTTTGTGTGTACATAAAATACAAAACTGTTCTTCCTCTATCTCATAAATTGTGAAATGTATCATGTAAAATTTTAAGGGGGGAAAATGTAATGACTGTTTACTCTACTCATAATGTGGCTTCAAAATGCTAAATATGTTTTTAAAGTTTGTCCCTTCCTCTGTTCATAATTTAAAATTTTTCAATTTTATCCTGTTTTGTAATTATTAATTGAAGAGGAACAACAGTAGTAAGATTTGTCCTGTAATTAATATCACAGTTTTCATACAAATTTTTCAAATTTTGGTACTTTGTCAAGACAGTGTATTATAATGTTATGATGTGTCTGTCATCAATACATCTTCACTGTAGATCAACTTTGTCAATGTTGCATTTGAATGTGTACTGTGAATTGTATCAGGCTTTCTTGCATGCTGTACCAAAGGAAAAGAAGTGTTATCGTCCAGCCCATTCTGTTTGCTACATTTTTATAATGTTGGTGAATAACATTAGTTTTCTGTTCAGACATGATAAACTTCTCTTAGCTCAATAAGCTTGGGTAACTCAGCATTAGTCAACATTCTATGCAAGATAATGGCCATGCCTATATGTACATATTTGTCCTAAAGATTGTTCATTTAACTGTGCTGGCACATAACTAGCTAATAGGTACAAGTAATTCCTTTCTGAATATCAAGTGGGACCTAGTGACTTTCAATAAATAGAAGAAATTTTGAATATTTTCCTAAATTTTATAATTTCTTAATTGTATAATAGAGCCCAGCTATGTGGTGTTGGTGTTGGTTTTGAAGTGAAATAGTGTTGTTGAAGGTAAGAACAAATGCATTTTGTTCCCATTTTTTTAGAATTCCAATGATATAAATGTATGATTTCTCATGAGAAAAGTGCTTTCGTAGTCAGTTTTATTCGAGAGTTGCCCAGTTCTTCTGTTCTGTATGTGAATTTTGTTTTTCCTGTTTTGTATAACAAAGGGTTGCTCATCAACACACCATGAAAAATGCTTCCCCATGCATTTTTATTGAAATGTAATATATACTCATGAATAGAATTAGTTTCATATTTCAGTTTGTTGTTATTTTCTGCTGCAGTCTTGACATAATATAAATTGTTTTATGCTTGGTTGAATGTACTGGACTTGCTGATAATTTATTTTAGGCATTAAACTATTCAGTACATATTTGAGCTTTGTGAGTAGGTAAATAATGTGCTAAAAGGAAAACAAAACAATTTTTAGAACTACTTAGCTCACAGACTTAACAGTTGAGTAAAATATAAAGTTATTTCAAACTTCACTTCTGTACGTCTAATGGTGTTTACCTTCAAAATCTGGATAGAGCTTTATTTTGTGTTTTCTTCTTTTGTATTAGTTTGGAAAAATACCACCTTAAACTTGGTGAACACAGATGGTAGATATTCCCAAAACACAACAGAGCGAGTGTTAAAAGATCAAAATTTTGGAAAATACTTTTTCTCAAAAAATTACATTGAATGCAAGTCGCACCAAATTACATTGTTCATTTGGACTTTGCATTATTGCTAAGTAATAAGTCTAAGAAAATTTAACGAAATCAAATTATCAATTATTGTTTTTGGTTTAGATTTTTGTCTAAACCTTTTGACTCACACGTTAAACTAATGCTTTATATTGTACATTTAATTTTTCACATGAGCCTCCATCTTGAGACTTGTGCAAATATTGTTTTGTACAGTGTTAGATTTGCAGTTATGTTATTTGCAATTATTGTCATTAATAATAATTGTTTTATATATATATATGTATGTTATTCAGTTATAAACAAGAATTTTCACCTTAAAAACATACTTAACAAACTAATGTGTACAATTCTAAATAGATATTTTTACTACAGTATATTTAAAGTTTTATGTTGCTATGTCTATTTAATTTGATTTGTGAAATTACTAGTTCACATTTCTCATTATTGGCACATGGTTTCTTGAAACTCTTACCAAGAAACGTTGCTTATTACAAATCATTGGGGAATTTTATGTTTAAAAAATAGTATTTACTTGTTAGTTTTAAAAAAGGATTCTTGGATATTAATGAACGATTTTATTCATTCCATTTGTTGAGAAATGTGTGAAAGGAGTTTCACTTATTAATTTTTCCTTACCTGTTTCCTTAGTTCACACCTAAATTAATTTAATCAAACAGTGGTGCATACCCTGTGATTTAACCCCAGATTTAGAATGTGATTTCAAAGTTTGTCATCACTGTAAATTGATTCATGAATCTGGTACAAAAGCCAATGTACCAATTCCCTAATAACACTTTATGCAGTAGCATATCTATGCACCAATACTTAAAACTGCCAGAAATAGAGCCTTGTCATTAGAAATAATGCAATATAATAATCATTATCTAAGTAGGGACCTTGTAAGTATGTAATTGTAAATAGTGGTCCTATGTTAAAAATTAAATTTTTTATGCATAATAAGTTTTTGTACTTATAAATTTAATTTCAGACATAAGTTAATATATTTTTCTTGCTGTTGTGTGTTGTATAATATCATGGTAATAAATTTCTATATAATAACAATGTTCCAATCTCTACACTGTATAAATTGTACATTTTAGTTTTCATATCGAGAGAAGAACCGTGGTTTCACGAGATCTCATTTATGAAAATATCTATGCAGTAGATTATTAGTAAAAAGAAAAAAAATATCAGCTCCATTTCATGTTTATTTTTTATCATATTTTTGCAACATAAGTAGCTGAAGAACTGCAAGTAAATGATAATTGAAATGTTTTATTAATTTTTATTCAGCTCTTTTAGTTAAATGAAATCAGTACAAATGTTGATGTCTGTTAACTGTCTCTTTTTCACAATTCTACTTTAATAGCAGCAGTGTTATCAGGAATGGTCCATTAAGAAAATAAAAAATAAATAAAGTAGTGAATAGGGTCCAGTGTCAGTACCTCCTTGTAACATTAGGATTATAATAGTTGTTTAACTTCAGAGCAGATTGAAAAGTAAGAAGTTGTATTAAAGAAGATTCTCACTATTGTCTGTAGGAAGGGTTGGATGGAAAATATTCAAACCAAATTCAGGTTATTACTTTGGAGAAAATTCCATATCCAAGAAAGAGTGAGGAGTAGATTGTTGTTAAGCCTTGAAAGGAGGGCTATCTGATAACTGATATTGGCAAATCTCCAAGTTTTATTTCTGGAATTAGAAGTTTTCAACTATGTCCAGCAAATCGGTTTTGAAGTAAACATAACACCCTCGTCTTGGTTGGCTGTGAAACCTAGATGGCACAAAGCACTAAAATTTTATATTAAGTACTATTACATGTGATTTCCTTTTTTTAATATTCATTGGTGGTTCTTGTATATCAATTATGAACTCTGGTCTAAACTGTTTTGACTGGTGTCCTTGAAGAGAAGTGTGACTTCACATATATCTGCATTTTTGTTTACATTTTTTAAGTTTATCTTTTGGTTATTCTTGAATGTTCTCACATAATTTGTTTAGTTGTATTATTAGTATTTTGAAGCCATCATACAATTTCAAATAGCATTTCGGTTTGATGATTTATTTTCTTAATAAAAATAAAATAACTCGGTTTCGGCTTTTGTTAAGAAAATCTTATGGCATTTGTCAAAACTGTTGTGAAAGTGAATTGAAATTTAGTGGTCTTCAAAATATTTTGCATGAGGAAATTCTTGAATTCTATTTTGATATAATTTTTAAAACAATTATAGATCTGATCTTCAGATATGTGATTTTTGAAGCGTGTTACCCCATCTAAAAAATTCTATGACCAGTCAAACAAATAGTTTACATGCAAATTCACAAAATAGAAATTAAAATTTTTTTTTTTTTCTATGAACGTATTGTAATTAGTCATTGTCTGGACTATTAAACAAACATTGGGTTAAGC